>WOVY01005710.1:0-58756 GCA_013436015.1 Rhipicephalus annulatus
AAAGAAGTTATTGGTTTCTAATGACAATAAATGTGCGAAGAAAATGATATGCTCAGCATCTTGCAGCAAATGCATGTTAATGATATGGGGCGATAATTTTCTGGTGAGTATCTAATTGCCACTTTTAAATAAGGGAACAACTTTACCTATTTTCCAATCAGCCGGCAGTTGCCCTGTTGATAAAGAGTGCGTGAAGATGTGGTACAGGATTTTACTTGAGCATAATGACGTGTTTTGAGCACCTTAGAATTAATGTTATCATGCCTGAAGAAGTTGATAATTTAAGTTTTGCCAATAAGAATTCGCAATCCCTTCAGTGCTGACGTCAATAGGTGCCATGAAGGTATAATCAAACTCAGGAACTTCAGCACTCTGGAAGGATCTTCACACGTGAACACAGATGAAAAAAAATGAGTTCACACTGAAGCGCTATCTACATCTGATAGACGCATGTGGTTAGCATCTTGTATACTGACAGATGTGGTAGCATTGTGAGGGGAAATTACTCGCCAGAATTTTTCGGATTAGTAGTTAACATGGAAGGCAAATCGTGTGTAAAATATTTAGATTTCGCTTTGCTTACAAGAGAGCAGTACTCTTTCAAAGAACCCTTGTACTTTTCCCAATCTGAAGGGCTCGAAGTGCGTTTTGCAATTTTGTAAGCCGCTTCTTCCTTGATCTATAAGACTTTAGCGTTTTGTTAAACCGGGGATTTTTATTGTCGTTAGAGATAGAAATTAGGGGAATATATTTATCAACCAATGTAATGATTTTGTTTTTGAAGAGAATCCAGTTTTCATTGACTGATCGGTACGTGAAAGATGGAAGAAAAACCTGATCGTAAAAGCTTCCAATTCATCATTTATGCCTTCGTAATTACCTCTGTTATAGTCCCGAATTTTTTTAACAGTGCTATGTAATACGTGGGTTGGGAGGCTAAGTGTTATTTGAAGTAGCTTATGGTCACTGAAACCATCTACGTGCAGAATAGAACTAACAGTCTCATGAGCGTTAGTTAAAATTAAGTCTAAAATGTTTGTACCACGAGTCGGTTCCTTCACAACTTGAAACAGGTTATAATCTAGGGTTAGACTTACAAATTCCATTGCTTCGTGGCAGGTAGAAGTTAGGAGAGACCAATCAATCTGGGGAAAATTAAAGTCGCTGAGTAAGTATATATTATCAGGAGAGCATTGCCGAATTGCGGAATCAACACTTTTGCGCAGCTCTTCTACAAACGAGTTATCCGAGTCGGGAGGGCGATAGCAGACACCTATCAATATTTTTGTTGCTGATGTGATGCATGCAGTCCATACAATTTCAATAGTGGAGTCTATATCGACGCAAAAGGATGACAGTGATTTTTAATAGCTAGTAGAACGCCACCGCCTCTTGTTTTATCGCGGTCATGCCTAAATATGTTGTAGGCGCTGTTATCGAGGAGAAGCTCGTGATCGGGTATATCAGAATGAAGCCAAGTCTCTGTTATTGCTAAAATGTCAGGGTTACTATCTTCTAGGAACGAGCAAAGCTGATCGCGTTTGGGTATAAGGCTGCGAATGTTAGTAAAACATAACTGCATGAATGGTGACTTATTATAGTAATCTGAACACTTAGGTTCCGTTGCGTGTGCATGCTTTCTTTGCTATGTTTTGTGAAGTATAACGGAATCCGTTGCGTGATCATACATGTAGGTCTTGTCATCAATGCGCAGTTTGTCCACTGACAACTTTATTGGCTTCTTTAAGCGTTTGGCGAATTCAATTAATTTTTTTCTACAATAACGTGTAGATGGCGAGAAGTCCTCACCAATCGAAAAGTCGGTACCCTTTAGTTTATGCGCGGCAGAAAGAACTTTTTGTTGTTTTTGAAGGAACTCATTTTAGCTATGATTGGCCGCTGCTTATCAGTCTTGTACTTTCCCAGTCTATGTACCCGTTCAAAGTGGTCGTTTGTTAGTGGGATGCCAAGTTTTTCAGAACAGAAAGTTATTATTTTTTCCTCGGATGTTGCCCAATCTTCTTTGTCTTCGTCATTTATACCAAAAAAGAGCAGATTGTCCCGCCGTTGCCTGTTTTCCGCGTCATCACATCTCATCGTTATAGACTGTAGCCTATCAGTAATATTGCGCAAAGACTCATTAGGCACAGAATCGAGTACAGTGGAATCAACTGCATTCTTTGCGGTTTCCAAGGCAGTAACTCTTTCCGTCAATTGCTTAATCTGCTGGTCAGCCACATCTTGCCTTTCCCGAACACTTTTCAACTCACTGAGTATTCTGGCCTGCCCAGCTTCAAGCCTGCCGACAACCTCTAAAACTGTGGCGACCTTGTTTTCCAAACAGGAGGCTTTCTGGTTCCTAGATTTGGAAGTTTAGCGTAAGAGGTAATAGAGAGAATCTCACTAGCCTGCAATTCACTGATGGCATGCTTTTATCAGTAACTCAGGGGACGACTTACACCGCAAGATTACTGAACTCGAGATGCAAAGCAGAAGAGTAGGTCTGAAGACTAATATGCATAAGACTGGAGTGACGTACAACAGTCTCGGTAGGGAACAGCGCGTTGCGGTAGGTGGTGAGACACTGGAAGTTGTAACTGAATATGTCCGTTTAGGGCACGTGGTAACCACGGAGCCGAACCATGGCAGGGAAATATCTAGAAGAATAAGGGTTGCGTGGATCACATTCTGCAAGTATGCTCAAATTATGGATGGTAATCTGCCACTAACTCTCAAGAGGAAGTAACCAGCTGTATCATACCGGTACTTGTCGTATCTGCGGAGCAGAAACCTCGTGGTTTGCAAAAAGGGTTCAACTTAAATTGATTACGATGCAGCCTGTAGTGGAAAAAAAATAAATAGGTGTAACCTTAAGTGGGGACGAGGTTCTTAAAAAATAGCACAAAATTGTAAAAAATGCTGACCTTTGAAAATTGCAATTTGAGGTATTAGTCGAAAACATGTTTTCGAAAAAAAATTATATTATGGCAAATACCATTTCTTTCTGTTAAAAGCTTAATATAAGAAATATAAAAATTTTTTTTAAAGCTGTGAAGGTAACTTTTTTGGCATCGTTGCTTTTGTGAAGTGAATAGGCTTTACGGAAGTTTACAGCAAGTTTCCGTGAAGATATTTAAACAAACTTGGTACCATTTTTTTCGCAACACTTGAATTACAGGCAAGAACTTTTTTTTTCTCTCAACCTTGATTGAGCTGTTTTTACATGATAAATAACAGGTAATTACTGGAAGCTAAGTTTTACCTTCCAAGTTTAAAAATTATTTCTGATAAAAAAATAGCCATCTTGGCTTACAGTTTGCTTTAGCCGGTGGGATCAATGTTTCAGAGGAAACATGTAGCTTTGAAAACTAACTTTTTTTTATTGCGAGTTACCGTAACGACCCGTAAGAAATTACCTAATTATAATGCGGAAATTTTTCACAACTACTTTGTAATGAGATATTTGAAATCCATTCGCAGATTTGAATTTTTAATTCAATGGTACGCATGCATGGTAATTTTCATCAGAGTAGGATAATAAATAAAAAAGTTTTTTTAGGACCCTCGTCCTCCCTTAAGCGACAAGAAGAGAGCAGAATGGACCAAAGAACAAACTAGGAGTAAGGACATCAGAGCTGAAATCATGATGAATAAATGGAGATCGGCTGAGCACGTAACGCGTAGGTGTCATTGAGGGTAACTGGCTGGCTTCCAAGAGAAGAGAAGGCAAACGCGTGAGAGGGAGACAGGAAGTTAGACAGGAAGGCAGATGAGATCAAGAAGTTTGCCTATATTACATGACAGCAAAAATCAAAGCTCCGGGTTTATTGGCGTAACAAGGGAGATGCCATATCCAAGCAATAGCAGTAGTTGGGTGATGATGACGATGGTATGCGAGAACCATCGCATGACTAAGAGTCATACCGTTTCAGGGGGCTACTGATTACTTTAGACTTCACAGGGCCCTTCAAAGTGCGTGTAAATCTAACTACACGGATGTTGTTTACATTGAGCACTTATCGAAATGCGACCGCAATGGCTGGGCGTCGAGTGCGCGCTTCGGAATCGCAGGCCAATAACATTGCCGTTTTTTGTGTGCAGAAGGCAAACACATGGTCCTCAGAATATCACTCACCTGTCTCCGCCCATTCAATTTCGAGATCTTTTTAGGTTATACGACTCAACACTTAGTGGGTAGAAAGCTAGGAAATATTACCTTCCCTGATTCAACCTCGTGGGTTGCAGAAGCATCCCTTCACCAACATCAGCCTGAGTAGCAATCGCCAAAGCTTGGAAACTTCAATGCATATAAAGAGGCCCTGAAGTGCGTAAATGAATCTAAATTGCAAAAAAAAGCCACACTTGTAATCCACCTCAGTGCATAAAAGTGGTTTTTAGGAAGCGTTACATGCATCATGCACACACAAAAAGAAAATGGGCAGATCCCATATAAGGTGGCAATCGATGATATGTGAAGCACGCATGAGAAATGTTATATGTCACTTTAAAACCAGCACAACGTTACAAGGTGGAGGTAAATGATGCCGCATATCCCTTCCGTGCCATGATTATCATGTTTGGATGTGTCGTTTACCATATTCATCTATTCACGTCACGTGATACCGAATTTAGTATATGTGGAGCTAGCGAAACGGCCGCCAGCACGCTATGAGCGTGGTATGTTGTCATGTTCTTACATGACACGCGTGTTAGGTTTATCTTGTTTGGACCAGTCATATATTTCGTCATCCAACGACGTCACGTAACACCTAATTCGGTATATGAAGAGCTAGCAAAATGGCCGCGAGTGCATCATAAAGGGCCAAATATACTTCAATGTAGCATTGACGCGCGCGCTCGCTGGCCACAGCGACGCTACGTCAGCAAAACGCGAGTACTCTATAGTCTGACGCGAGGCGCGACCAGCGTCCGTCGGGCGGCCCGACGGCAACCGGCATGAAATGCAACATGCTCCATTTCGCACCGATACCCAGAAAACACTGTGTCTCCCTCTTTTTGGAACGGAGGGACGCCGCATGCACTCAAACGTGCATGCATCAAGGCAACGCAGCGCGTGCCTGCGAGTATAAGGCAGGACAGGCACCTGGCACGGCAACGCCGGCTCGACGCGACGAAATGAACGCCGCGGAGCACGCGCACCCCGTCACGCCGAAATTGTATTGGCGCTTTGACTGTGGCATGTATTAATGTTCTCACATGACAACTCATCTCATGATTATCGTTCTGCACCAGTCACATACCTTTGTCATCTGTTGGAGTCAAGTAATAACAACTTTGGCATACGTGAACTAGCGAAATGGCCATGAGCGAATCATCAGTGTGACATGAAGTCATGTTGCTAGATGACACGTATGTCGTGATTATCATGTTTGGATGAGTCATTTACCTTAGACGCCCATTCGCGTCACTAATACCGAGTTTGGTACATGTGAGCTAGCGAAACGGCCACGATTGCATCGTGAGCGTAGCATGTAGTCATGTGTTACATGGCACGCATCTCATGTTTATCATGTTTGCACTAGTATCATACCTTCGTCATCCATTCACGTCCGATTATACTAAATTGGTATAAGTGAAGCTAGCGAAACGGCCACCAGCGCATCATGAGCATGGCATGCAGTCATGTTGTTACATGACACCCATGTCATAAATTTCATGTTGGGTCTGTCACTTGTGTTTACCGTGCAATCATGTCATAGCATACCAGTTTTGCAACATGCCATGTGAACGAAACCACCACAAGAGCTGCAGGACCATTGAATGTAAATCATGACACCCATAACATACATGTCATGATTTTCATGTTATAACTAGTCATATATGTTCTTGATACAGTCATGTTATGCCATACCAAGTTGGTATCAATACCATAGTTGAAACGGCCAGGAGAGCAAAAAGTCGTGGGCGGACAGATAGATAGATAGATAGATAGATAGATAGATAGATAGATAGATAGATAGATAGATAGATAGATCGATAGATAGATAGAATAGATAGATAGAAGATAGATAGAAGATATATAGATAGATAGATAGATAGATAGATAGATAGATAGATACGTTCAGTGTCGCTGAAGTTCGCTAAAAAATGCTTCGCATTTAACAAATTCGCGGACGTGTCTTAAAGAGAGAGAGAGAGAGAACTAAACGTGGAGAGCAACGATGCGCATATCTCAAAGACGCGGACGACAGTCCCAGCAGATGCAACTGCCACAGGAGACCCTCTATGTCTTCTTACTAAGTGTAGTAGCCAACGTATGACGCGCCGTACTGACGTCACAGGCTACGTCATGTGCCTGTACTTATATGGCATTCGAGCCGCTTGCTTATCACATTAAACCTTCGCCACCCAACTGAGTCCAGCGTCGCCTTGCTCGCCGGCTACAACAGATGGCGACGAGGATGGGATAGGCTGCACCGAACGACGGGGGCGGATCCTCTGAGCAACGACAGCTGGAAGGCGAAAGGCAAGGTATGGCGAAGATGTGGGAATTTGACGCCTTCATAGAAGAAGGAAACGAAGATTTCGCATCGTATGTTGAACGGTTTGGGCACTATTGCAAAGTAGCCGGCGTACAAGACGAAGAACTTAAAAAGTCAGCCTTCATCTCTGCCATAGGAAAGAAAGCGTACAAGACGCTCAAGGACCTTCTTCTACCTGCAAAACCTGAAGAGAAGACGTTCGAGGACTTGGTGAAAGTGCTTAGTGGCCACTACGAGCCTTCAAGTCAAGTCATTGTGAAGCGTTTCAAATTCAACAGGAGGTACCAAGGAGAAGGGGGGTCCGTCGCGGCATTTGCAGTCACGCTGAAGCACATGGCAGCCAAGTGCAACTACGGTACGTTTCTCGACGACGCTTTACGGGACCGGTTCGTCGCTGGGTTACGGAATTCCACCATTCAGACGGGTTTACTGAAGAGGAAGGAACTGACGTTCGAATCGGCCTGCGTTTTTGCTAGGAGCGTTGAGCTAGCGGAGCGGGAGTCGAGGGGATTCCGACCAACTGCGAATACGGATGCCGACATTCACGCTTTAAAAAAGACGGAGAAGGAACCGGAGTTTGCCAGCAAGCCAAAGAACAGTTCAATGCAAAGCTGCTATCGATGCGGTCAAGAGCATGACGCCCGTTGCTGCCGTTATCGTAAATTCAAATGTCATCTTTGCAAGCGCGTGGGACATTTGGCGCGCATGTGCAGATGCAAGCAACCGGCGCCTGGCACCGTCCACAACGTGATTGACGAAGTGAGCGGAGGCACAGAGCTGCTGCTGCATGGTGTGTATCTGGTGGGCACGGAACAACCATATGAAGTTGAAGTACAGATAGCCGGCCAGCTTGTGAAGATGCAAGTAGATACGGGCGCAGCCGTATCACTCGTTCCGGAATGCGTTTACCGGCAGCTAAAGCAGCCGCCGCAGCTTGCGAAGTGCGAGGTGAAGCTCAAGACTTACGGCGGAGCGACGCTACATGTGAAAGGCCAAGCGGAGGTCTTGGTCGATTATAAGGGACAGCGGAAAGTCCTGCCAATCATCGTGGTACCAGGAGAGAAGCCAGCACTCCTAGGCCGCGACTGGATTGCGAACCTCGGAATGGACCTAAACAGTCATTCACGAGGTGCACGCACAGCCGTCTGTCGACAGCATCCTGTCAAGGAATGCCAGCGTTTTTTCACCTGGTTTAGGGTTGATAAAGGGTTACCAAGCAAAACTGGTGCTTAAGAAAGGAAGCATGCAGTCTTTTGCAAGGCGCGGTCTGTGCCGTATGCCATTCGTGATTCTGTCGAGCATGAGCTAGGCAACTTGCAAAAAGAGGGCGTACTGGTGCCCGTAACCCGCAGCGACTGGGCCACGCCGCTGGTAGCTGTTCTCAAGCCAGACGGCACAGTACGATTGTGTGGAGACTATAAATTGACGGTGAATCCATGTGTGAAGACCGACCATTACCCACTGCCCGTGGTGGAAGATTTGTTCACGACACTGGCTGGGGGCAAGGTTTTCACCGTTCTGGACCTTTCGACGGCATATCAGCAAATCGAGGTGCACCCTGACTCGCGACTCTTGTTGACTATAAACTCTCACATGGGGTTGTTCCAGTATGTTCGAATGCCGTACGGAATCTCAAGTGCACCTGCAGTTTTCCAGGCAATCATGAACGAGCTGTTGAAAGGACTACCGGGAGTGGTATGCTACCTCGACGACGTCCTCATCACGGGAGCATCGCATACCGAATGCCTGGCCTGGGTGGAAGCAGTCCTGTAGGTTTTCAGGGACCACGGCGTAAAAGTGAGAAAGAAAAAATGCAAGTTTTTTTTTAATTCTGTCAAATATCTTGGGCATATCATTGACGAAAATGGTGTGCACCCGTGCGTCGAGACGGTTGAAGCCATAAGGGAAGCACCCACACCTAAGAACATCAGTGAGCTTAAAGCGTACTTCGGCATGATAATTTTTTACTCCAAGTTCATGCCAAACATGTCTTCGAGGCTGAAGACTTTGTATGCACTGCTTCAGAAGGATAAGAAGTGGGTCTGGTCCGCAAAAGAAGAAAAAGCATTCGCGGAAAGTTAGAGCCTCCTTACGCAAGCGAGCGTGCTAACATTCTATGACCCAAAGAAGCCTTTTGGATTAGTCTGCGACGCCTCTCCTTACGGGGTTGGCGCAGTGTTGTTTCATGTCGTTAACGGGGAAGAAAGGCCGATAGCTTATGCGTCACGCACCTTGAGCAAGGCGTGGCTACGCACACAAAGGAAACGTTGGCTGTGATTTTCGGAATCAAACGGTTTCGCAAGTATCTTACGGCCGTGAATTCACCATTTATTCCGATCACCTTCCCCTGGAGGGACTGCTGGGGCAAACAAAGCCATTTCAGCAAATGGCAGCAGCACGCATGCAGCGCTGGATGCTAGTGCTAGCTGCATATCGCTACAAATGGGTGTACAGAAAGGGAGCCCAAGTAGCAAACGCGGACGCGTTATGCGATTACCGCTTCCGAACGACACCGACGAAAGCGACTACGTTCACTTCTTTTCAGCAGTAGAAGCTGTACCACTATCTGCGAAAAGGATCAGTGACGAAACCCAAAAAGACCCAGTTTTGTCTAAGGTGCTAATGTATGTTTTGAATGGATGGCCATCGTACGTGTCAGAAGACAACGTAGCCCCATTCTTCTCGCGGAAAGACGAACTGTCGGTAGACTGTAGTTTCATAACATGGGGAACTCGGGTTGTTATACCTGAAGCGGTACAATCTGAAGTCTTATCGCTTTTGCATGAAGGGCATCCAGGCATCACTCGCATGAAAATGCTATCAAGAAGCCATGTGTGGTAGCCAAAGTTGTGCGACCACATTGAAGAAACTGTAAGAGGTTGTTCAACTTGCCAACTAACGCAGAACTCTGCGCCCTACATGCCGATGTTATCGTGGGGATGGCCAACCCGCAGGTGGCAGAGAGTTCACCTGGATTTTGCCTACTACAAGAATGACTGGTTTTTAGTGCTTGTCGATGCGCACTCCAAGTGAGTGGATGTTCTGCACATGAAGTCCACTACAGCACAGGCGACAGTTGAAAAACTCCGCACTGTTTTTGCTGCATTTGGGCTTCCCGAGAGAATTGTGACTGACAATGGGCCGCAATTTGTGTCTGCTGAATTCACAAATTTTCTCAACTCCAACGCAGTGCCGCACACCAAGACACCACCTTACCACCCAGCTTCAAATGGCACGGCGGAGAGGCTTGTCCAGACCGTCAAGCGAAGCTTCATCAAACAGCTACGGGACGAGCAGAACACGGGAGTGACTCGGACGATGCAACATCGGGTAGACCAGTTCCTGTTCACCTACCGAAACACACCGTGTTCGACGACCGGTAAGACGCCAGCCCAACTGTTTCTCTCATGAAGGCCACGCACGAGGCTGAGCATCTTGCATCCGGAGCTAGCAAAACGTGCCGAAGCAAATATAGCTCGAAGACATGGTCAGGAAACCCATACTTCATGGAGGGAGTTCGAGGTTGGCGACAACGTTCGTGTGCGAGGAAACCGACCGAGTGATCCACGTTGGTTGGAAGGAACAGTTGTGCGACGAGTTAGCAAAGGAACATACATAGTTCAAATCGAAGACCACGAGCGCTTTCTGCATGCGTACAATATTGTTCCTAACACATGCCTTGCTCCTCTTTCCAGAAGCGTGTGGATTCCTGAGCAAACCCGCATGGCACAGCCGGGTTCCACTCCGTCACAAAGCGACAGCGACACCGCATCGCCACCGGACGGGCCTACACCAGAGCAACGACTTCCGCCACCTGACCGAGCCAGCGTGACGGAACTACCATCACAGCAGGCGCCTGACGCCAGCTCCCAAGAAAACCTGAATTGCGACGAAGCACAGGAATTCGAAAGCCTCCGGAACGTTTTGGCTATGCTGCTAAATAAAGAGGGAAGAGATGTAGTAGCCAACGTATGACGCGCCGTACTGACGTCACAGGCTAAGTCATGTGCCTGTACTTATATTGGCATGCGAGCTGCTTGCTTATCACATTAAACCTTCGCCACCAACTGAGTCCAGCGTCGCCTTGCTCGCCGGCTACAACACTAAGAATCACCGAAGACTCGAAAAAAAAAGATGGTGCAGTGCTATAGTGAGTTGGGGGTTCTAGCAGCGTGGCAACACACAATCTAGGACCACGTAAGTAAAGATCGCGATTTCGCTCGATACAGTTCGCTTTGTTTATCTACATCTCCCTTTAGCGCATTCTCGTTGTCATGACAATTGAAATCCTGACCACCAAGACTCGGCTTCTCCTGGCAGCGGCCTTCACCGCAATCGGTTAATCGAGTCTAGGCAACTTTTCAAACAACCTAGGTGGTTCCAGACAGCACTATCGGGGGCTGCATTACTAGGCTACTTCCAGATTTTGCTACTCGCCAAAACCCGTGAGCCCAAGGCTCGAAAAATGCACAGAGAAATGATTCTGAAGACTCTGAGGTACTGTGAGATGTGCTCGGCGTGTAAAGGGCCGTTTGTCGCGAACAATGTGTTATTGAAAATATTTTTCGTCTGGTATAGGGTCTGGGCCATATGATAATTGCTGTATTCGCATGATTTGTGTCTTCCTGCAAGCTTACCTAAATTTAAGTTGCTCTCTATTTTGCGTTAGTTTTGTTGTAGTTTGTGTTTGAGTATTAATTCCCGCTGAATTTACATGCTATGAATTCATGTGTAACATTCCTGGTGAGTTGCCTTGCCTGCGTTTGTCTTAGCTCGCCTTACGAGCACCTTTGGTAATATCTTAACTCTGTACTGGTGTCTGAACATTATGGTAAAACTAAAAATCTCCAGCCACCCTCCACAATTTTCAAAGCACGGGTACATATGAGAAAGTTTTAGGGGCGAAGCTCCTTACACTAGCTGTAGGTCCCGTGTTGTCGTAGTAGTAGCCTGTTTAGAGGTTTCAAAACGGTGACACAGCATATCCATGGAGTGAATGATGAAAAGTGGGGGAAGCATCTATCAGTACGGTCCGTGCTTCCATGCGCCCGTCCGTTCACTGCACCCCACTCGTAATCATTCACCTCGTGGATATGCTGTGATTTTTCATTTTAATTATTCTACACCATATACTGCCGCATGACCACAATATTTCACACTCGCTCTCAGTCTGCGGGTGCGCTGCTGTACTCTCGACACCAGGTGCCTCCTCTATAGACGTGGGCTGCAGAAATCGACGCCATTGACAGGCTAATGAGTGTTTCCATTGGTGCGTCGCGCTCTGCGTTGTTAATCAATGGTTTCCGCGGATAGTAGTGATGTAATACAACACCAACCTGTCTGGACAGCATCGCACTGCCGTACGCTGCAGGAACACGCAACGCAAACGCAAGATCCTGATTGAGGAAATCTGCGCCGCTCATCAATGAAAGCGCGGTGAAGCCCGCTCTTTAACTACTGTGCTCGAGCGGCGGTTTCTCGGTGCTTCAGCGCCGTCCAGCGGAGCCGAGTTGCAAGCAGGGCGAGTAGCAACGCATGCACGCAAAACGCGCTCGGCTCAGCTCGTCGGCTGTTCCCTCTTATCATTGCACTGCTGAAAAACCGCGGTCTACTACTTATCTCATCAGTGTGGGCGTGGGCGTGTCTTCTAATGTTATTTTCACGATCTGGGAAACTTCAACTGCAACTCTGATCTTCGAAAACAAAATGGTACGGAAACTATTCATCTGCTCACGCTGTCGGGCCCAGCTGAGCACTTAATGTGGGCATGATCTTACCCTCGTCTTCTTTGCAACTCGTCTCCATCGTACGGTGCTGACGCACAGATAAGTCGCCGCTTGCACATGATGGTTGCAGATTGGGCCGGCTGCACGGGTTGGTGCGCCGCGTAGTCATTACACTGATTTCTAGCTGCATTTGAAAAGTATCGGGAATGGGAAGTCACCGTCAACGTCAAGCACTTGGACCCAAGCAAGCCTGCTAGCGTAACTGTTGATATTCGTGGATATATTACTAGGGTAATAATACTAGCGTCACTTACGCTGACACGATCTTTCGTTTGCAATGGTTCCGAGATGGTGTACTACCATTGCGAGAACACGCCAAATGAAAGTGGGCGATATACTCATGCAGGAAGTGAACAAAAGGAGGGAGCATGCACTCACGTCACCGGCCTTTGCAAGCAAATCTGCTCTGAAGCAAGTAGTGTCGTCCCAGCACGTGACGTTTTGCATCAAGATCTCGCAAGCAGCGAGACTTGCCGTGATTTCAGAGCGCGGCGCGCGCTGTAGGGGTTGTCCGACACGCACTTGTTCAGCGCAGACCAGCAGGCTTACGCCGAACCACCACCGGGAGTACTAAATGGAGGCGGAAATGCTGTAGGCCCGTGGGCTCAGATTTGGGTGTGCGTTGAAGAACCCCAGGTGCTCGAAATTTCCGCAGTCCACCACTACGGCGTCTCTCATAATCACATGGTGGTTTTGGGACGTTAAACCGTACATATTATTCGATCTATGCAGGAGTACTAAAGCCTACCGCCCGCTCTAACGTGTTGGGTCAACCGGTTGAACATGTGACTAGCCGTTGTGTGTTGTGATGTTAGTGACGTCACTACGTCTTGGTTTTTGGAGTCAGCATGTCTCGTGACTAGCCCGTATGTGCTGTTACTTGATTTCTGTCGCGTTACTAGTTGCGTGATCCCACGGAAATTCTTTCACGAGACTAGGTGTCACGTGATAATGCCCGATTTTAGTGCCCTGAAGCGTTTGAGTGACTTTTGGTGGCAACATTTCACGTTATTTTAGTCGTGTTGCTATAAATGTTTACATAAAATATTTATTTATTTATTTATTTATTTATTTATTTATTTATTTATTTATTACAAAACCACAGCGCCTCTCGAAAAACAGTGGGGGTAAATACTATTACAGCCATAAATTAATATGGTGCTTTGTACAGATACAGCGGTAAGTAGTCATTTACACATTTACGTGAAATCAGGTTTTTTTCAACTTTATCAACTTTTACAGCTCTGCTGGCACAGATTGAACTAAAAAGGTCAACATAGCATTATAATACTGTAGTTCCCGTCTTTTATTTGCAACATTCGGATCTAAGTATACCCGATGTAATTTATATTTTGGAGCCTTTGTAAGGTCATTGGTGACATTCGGATCATTTTGGCAACTATAATTACTGCCAAGAAGAGCGACAAATCACGTTGATATCACAGAGCGCCTGTTTTTCTTTTCGCGGTATTGGGTCTGTTGTACTGACGCAAAAGGAGATCACGTAAACGCTGCTCTCGGAAAATGCGAATACAGTGATGTGAAAAGCAAAATACGCATATTCCCGGTTTTCACGGTAATACCGGGACGTTTATTATATTCTTGAAGAACGTGAAGCAAGAACCACCTGGACTCTTTTGAGAACCAGCAAAGTTGCTGCTAAACGGGTCAAACTTGATTCGATGTTGAATCATAGTTCACTGAAACAGGTAAACTGTCCTTGGACACCTCACCGCAGAGGACACTTGTCGCCATGCGAGCACGGAACATCTTGGTAACCATCTAGGAAAGAACTTACGGCGTCCGCGTGAAGGTAACAGGCGGGGTTCACTGACCTCATGCACGGTCAGCGACCTTCTGCTTCAATTCTGGAGTCGCGTGAGGAGACCCGCGTAATCAAATTCGCCTTTCTGGTTGAAAGGGGTTCGCTGCATTTCGGTTCCGGACAAGTGCAGTTTAGACTTCACTGCAGCCTCGTAACGATCGTAACACTCCAGGAATTTCTTCAGCACCACCTCCCTCAGCGTCGGTAGTAAAGTAGACGTCCCACTGAGGCACTCGTCCACGGTGCCGCACACGGCTACCCTAATCGTCTCGTGCTCCACGTAGGCTTTGTAGCTTGCGGCGTAGCCATCCGCCTGCCCTTTTACGAATCCAGGCTCGTTGTAGAAAGGGTCTTGGTTCAGCAATGACTGGATGGAAACGAGCAGGCTTTCGATGCCCTGGGCCGGACTCCAGCCTTCGCCGAGGATGTTCAAGGAGATGGCACCATTCCTGTGTAGGATCGGATTGAACCTCACCCTGCCGGAGTCCGTAGTTAGGAACTGGATGTTAGGTGGCATCAGTGGATACATCACTGAGCATCGTATATGGAACTCGAAGAAGCCGTCCTCGTACGGTGTTCCGGAAGGACCCATCACGACAGCGTGGATCTCTGCAATGCCATTTTCGTCCGGCGCGATGAATATCCCCATAGGCGGGTGGGCAAAGAACTCTGCGATGTCCCTCTTCACCCTTTTCAGAAACACCAGGGAGTCTTCCCACTCAAATAGACGAATCTTTGTTGATTCAGTGCCTGCTCGTGAAGTACTGGTTGAGGCAGGTGACGCTTCCGGCGTGGCGGCCATTGGTGGTGTTAGAGTCAGGTGACCTCAAGACAATCCGCGTAATTCTGACGCACTCGCAAGCACGGCCCAATCCACATAATAATAATGACGATGATGGGGATGGCCTATACCAATGACTCACACCCACTCTGGACACCTTTGTTTGTTTGTTAGTTGCGTGTAAGCACGTGCCCATACCTACTCTGGGGGATTGGTCATGAATGCTTGTAGTAGCCTCTATGTGATACACTCATTATGAGTCTATTACTGAAAGAACAAAGAAAAAAGGCCAAATTATCTTTCAAAATAGAATAATGAATAAATAAAGATGAATCAATAAAATATGCATAGAGCTAATACTATAGCTGAAGACTGAAACTTTGAATGGACAGGACATTTGAGTTTACGTCACCTGATCAAATCAAATATACGTCCGACATTCATTGATATTATCAATAAAATCACAAGAATTCGTCAATAAAATATTTAGGCAGGCAGTATACTGGCATGTGTTTCGATTCTTGAATAAAATTACTTAATGCATCAAATACGTTTCTGTGACAACGTCCCAAACCGGAGATGCCGGAACTGAGAACATTATTTGCAGTTAAAATTAAACATACCGCGGAAAACAGAATAACAACAAGTTTTTTCGGTGATGTGGCCACCTAATCAGCGATTCAACTTCCTCACCTGCTGATTCTTCTAGAACTACAAATTTCTCAGAACCACTCTTTAGAAATTGACGTTGCCACCGACAAAAACTGAACCATGCACCGAAACCTGGTTTTATACGAATGACTGAATAATGCCATTGGCATTGATGGCGCAATCAATCCCAAAAGCTATGTATGGTCCGCCCATGAGGTAAAAAACTAAAAAGCTTTGTTCGTAGATGCGTCATTGCTCAACAATGGTTTAGACATTGTATTTCTTTTGAAAAACACTTTGTATGCTAATGCTTCGTTTTATTACGCATATTCGACAATACGAAAACAGCTCACTTCATCCGCCTCGGTCGCTTAAAGAATATCCGCAAAAGAAAGTCATTGATTTCAAGAGGAAGTACTGAAGAATTTATGGGAGTTTAGATTGGCACCTACTGGCAAAAAGTTACATCGCGCGAGAAAAAAACGCAGTACAAAAGGCCAATACACAAGGGACAAGCGCTTTCTAACCTTGTATTGCCATGTGTGCCACGTTTTTCCTGCCCAAGTACTCCACACTATGGCTAACCGAATTTGCACTGCCTGTATGAATGAGACCTAAAAAAATAAATACTTGCAGTTTCAAGCTCACTACACAATTGCTATTTTGTCAAAATCGCAGCATTCAAGATTCTTGTAGGTCAGGTTGTTTGCCAGGTATCATGCTAATGAAAGGTTTGATAACAGAACTTGGGACAACATGAAGTAGGCGAATGATAGCACATCCTTAATGAATTTGTAATGAAATTATCTGTTGACTTGTTGCTACTGGTTTCTGCAGTTTCAGTAAAGGCATTTTTCTACGTTTGTCAAGAAGCTGTACGCCAGAAGTTGAAATGAGTGTTACAAAAGTAAACCATAACAAATGACTAAAGTAGTTGTGTCCTCACAGAACTTAATAGTTGTTTTCTTTGATTGCGTTAGTGTATAATGGTTTCCTAGCCTTTAAGGGATGAAGCTCTTTATGGCTTGGCTTGTGCGTCTCCGTTGTTGGTAACCACCCCTCTTTAATACTTGAACCAGCCACAGACGGCAGCACATGTACTCTACGCTGAAAAATGCAAATGTTATGACACTAGAGGGCGTTACTTGTAGAAAGGAAGGATTGATGTCATGCGTACGGAAGAAGAAAGACACGATCGCACGACTACGATTGCATGTTCTTCGGTGGAACCGTACGCCAGGGGGCGCTATTTAGTAAAACAAAATAAAATATCTGCAAAAAAATGGACCCTTATCTGCATGACTCGCTGCAAATGTCGTTGAACGACGACAGTCTTGCGTGTGGAGAGAGTGAACAAAACGTTTATTTGATGTTCTGTGCGAGAAAATGGGTGAATTGTATTCCGGAACTGCTGCGTTAGAGAGCCTCGATCCGTGCACCGAAGGCTAACCAGTGCATAGAGGCACGTTAAACATGAGCGCCATCTGGCAGCTATCTTCGAAACGAAGGAAGGCGCGCGCCCGCGGAGAAGGATGCGTACCTGTCCCGGAGGCGATAAGGAGTAGAACGCAAAGCGATGGGCAGGTGCCACCACCGTGTCGTCTTAGCAAAGCATTGGAAACATTTGCCTTTTTGGCCATCGCGTTTCACTGTCACTGCAGCGTGATAAACGCTATGGTCCCTAAAGTTACACGTGTATGCCTTCTCTAATATAAAGACACACGTACAAAACATCAACGCGTTGTTATGGTGCCTCGGGTATGCCCAATAATTGGATTTTAATTGACAATCGCACACGTATGAACGCTGAAACTTAAGAAATATTGGTCAGTGCTGCGAATGGGTTGTATTGAGTGACTCTCATAAGAAAAAGAACATAAAAGAGAGCGCCGTAACTGTCTGCATCATAGTGTGACACCTCAACGGCAGCTCACCGAGAGATGGGGATAGGAAGGGATGTTATGCACTATCACTCGTGATATGCTTCTGCGCGATACGTGGTGCAAGACTGTGGCACTTCGCGCATGATAATCAATGTCAAAATCCGACCCCTTTAAATTGGTTCGAGCCCCACTATCCTGGTGGATCGGAATCCTAGTTGCCTGTTTCAAATGTTGTGCCACAGAAATTTTGCACTTGGAACGCTGAGGGTATAGTAAAAACCAGCTACCAGAATGCCCATAGAGCAGACATCAAGTGAGTACTGTCGGGTGCGAAAATTGCATAGTTAAAACGGAGTGTCGCACTCCATAATGCGAGAATATTCTGCACATTTAGCATCGCAGTATTTTGTGAAACAGCGTAAAACATGCTGTCTCTGTGTGGTTGCTGTTAAGAACTTGAGAATTTTCGACCTGACATCGCAAAGGGTAACGCCGGGAAGAAATATATAACATAATGGGCGTTAGTGTGCACAATTTATAAAATATTTATTTTACTGCTTGAGCTCCTGTGATTCCTTGTTTAATTACAGCTTATGATTCTGCTAATTTATTAAATTGTTGTTTCGATGCAGATTACTCTCAAAGCTGCAGAAAACTTACAGCCATTCCTGTCACCTTTGTCAAAATGGCTATGGCCAGAACATCTGAAGGACTCACCTCAGGCGTATTCAGAAAGAACATTTTCACAGAATAGAGCATTCTCATGGTGGTAATAACCAGTCAGTGTCTAGGCGCAGTATGTTCGAGTCAGATTAGATTGCTTTGGATAAACTTATCGTTGGTCTTGCAAAACAAAGATCACTGTGTTGCGGGCCGCTCCCACGTGGGGACTGAGATGCTTAGCTCCTCAGCCGCCTCGCGGGTTTGGTGAACCGCGCAGAGCTGATCTGCCAAGGACGAGCTGCGGATTGCCGCCTCCCATCTGGAACAGGTGATGTTCGATAAATTAGCGAATATTTTACGGTGACAGAGCATATGATCTAACGAAGCTATTTCCCTACAATGTGGGCAAAGATTACTTGGGTATTGGTCAGGGTACATGGTGTGTAAAGTTTTCAAAGTAGGGTACATTCGCGTTTGCAAAAGCCTTAATGTAAGTGCTTGGGGCCGAGTTATATTTTTGTCAGGTGGAGGAAAAATCCTTCTAGGCAGGTACAAATGTTTAGTGAGCTCGTTATATGCTGTAAAAATTTCCCGGTTATCCCCTTCACCGGTAGAACGCATGCTCGGGGAGGCGCAGTTGGAGAGGTCCGCGCCGCCTCGTGTGCTGCTTCATTGAGATTCAGAGGGGAGTTGTTAATTTGTCCAAGGTGAGCTGAGAACCAACTCAGAAGATGATGCGTTATGTCCTTGCCATGTAGTATTCTCAGCGTTTGTTCTGAGACTATCCCCTTTGCGAAGGCCTGTAGGGCTGCCATAGAATCACTGTAGACGGCTTCAATGTTATCCATCTTGAGTGCTAAGGCGATGGCCACCTGTACCGCAATGATTGGGGCTTTCGTCCTGACTGTCACTGAGTTGACGATACGGCTAGCCCCATCAACCACCACTGCCACAAAAGCTTTCCAATTGGCGTAGGAAGCCGCGTGAACGATTATGACCCTTTGTTCCTCGTTTGAGACTTGACGAAGTATAGTCCTGACCCTCGTTACTTTTCTTCCGATGTTGTGTTCTAGGTGCACGTTTTTTGGTATAGGAGATATCATTATATTCACCCTGATTTTGTCGGGAATATTATTGTACTTGAGTCTAATTGTGCTTGGCTGTTGGCCCATCTCCTGAAGGATCATTCTCCCTGGCATTGTAGTGGATAACCTTGCCAACTGGGCTCTCTCCTGGGCTTCTGCTATTTCTTCGAGCATGTTGTGAATGCCAAGCTCAAGTACACGCTCGGTGCTGGTGTGTATGGGTAGACCCAGGGCCTGCTTTTTAACTATCCTGAGGAGCACATTCAGTTTCTCGGACTCTGGTCTAGACTAGTTGTGCATTCCTACCTCGTACGTGAAGTGGCTTAGAACAAACGCATGCATCAACCGAATGGGGTTGTCTTCCTTGATCCCAGTTCTTTTGTTGGCCTCTCTGCCTATGAGGTGCACCGCACTTTCTGTTTCCCAAGTTAACTTGGCTATAAATTAGCTGTTAGTGCCGACAGACTCTATCAGCATGCCCAGGACTTTGATGAAGTCGAACCTCCGGATGGTATCCCCTTGATTTGTGTTGAGGTGGAGATCTATCTGGTTTAACGGCTTCCATCCCCTGGCTTCGGTCCCCGGCGTGTAGTCCAACACAGTAAAAGTTCTGATTTGCTCGAGGAGCACTTGAGCCCAGAAGGACGAAGGTACTCTTTCCTCTACTGTGCCAATCGCCTCTTGCAGGGCGCTCTCAATCTGCCCCTCACTTCCCCCTGTGCGCCAAATGGTAATGTTCTGCGATAATGTTGTGCTTCGGGGCTCGATAATTTCTTTCACAACCGAATCATGGCAATGTTGAACAGCATTGGTGAAATCACTGCCCCTTGCCGCGTGTCCCTTGCTTCTAGATCAATTGTTGTGGTCTCGATATCTGCAATCGTCATCACGGCTTTCCGATCTGTAAAAAAGGACCATACGTGGTCATAGAAGGCTTTCCAGAGACCTAGCTTGGAAATTGCTTCGAATACGAATCAGTGGTAGATATTGTCAAACGCTTCTTTTACATCTAAGCATAGAATCGCTCTCACGTCCTTGTTTTCGTTGTCGTTGACTAGATGTTTGATATGCTTCATTGCGTCTTCTGTGGATAGCCCTGCCCTAAATCCAACAATATTGTGTGTATGGATGTCGTAATCTTCTAAGTACTTGTTTATCATGTGCAGTATGGCATGTTTTGCAACCTTGCCGATACATGATGTCAAGATATTGGCCTCATGTTGCCCAAGTTAGGGGGCTTTCCTGGCTCAAGAATAAGGATCGTGTTGGTCAGCTTCCACTGCTCTGGCACCCTGCCTTCTCTCCATGCTGCATTGATCGTATTCTTCAGGGTCTCACTTGAATCGTCATCAAGGTTATGAAGGGCCTTGTATATTATACCGTCCGGGCCAGGGGCCGACCTGCCATTGAGATCATGCAAGGTTCTTCGGTTCCCCTCGATGTTAAAGACGCCTTCAAGAACTGGATTGCGCGTGCTCTGGTACTGTCTACCTAATGGTGCCGATCCATTTTTTGATTGGGAGGTAGTTATGCACGAGCCGCTGCATGGCTTGCTGTTCTGTAGAGAACCTTATCTCCTTATGCAAAATTCAAGCGATAACATGCTTTTGATTTGTTTTGGTGGTGTTTTCATTGAGAAGATGTGTTAACATAATCTATGTCTTTCCATTGCGCATCTGATCATCGACGGAATTGCAGATTTCGTCCCAATGCTGCCTAGATAGTGCGCGACAGTGTTCCTCGACTGATCTGTTTACCTCAGCTATCTTCTTCCTCAGTCTTTGATTCAGGCACTGACTCTTCCAACGGTTCAGAACTGCTTGCTTTGCCTTAAGAAGATAAGCGAGCCGGCCGTCCATTTTTTCAACCGGAAAATCTCTGGTAATGGTTGAGGAGACAGATTTGACATCGTCTTAATCTGACCCACTGCTCCAAGTCTGGTCCATGGCCATCTTGTTTTCTTTCGATCCTTAACTTCCTGAACTTATCCCTGTCTTCGAAATGAAATTATCTCTGCTTCTTACGCTCCACGGAGAAGGTAATGGCAAGAATGCAGTGGTCACTCCCGAGGTCTACACCAAGGTTCATCCACTGGGCCTTCTTCATGTTCCTTACAAATGTAAGGTCTGGGGTGGAATCCCTGCAGCAGGATGTACCAAGCCTTGTTGTTAGGCTGGGGTACGTGATTTCGGTTAGATCAAGTTCACTGGCACTTTGCCGAAGTCGATTTCGTTTTACAGTGTTGTACTTGTAACCGCATGTATATTGAGGTGCGTTGAAATCACGTGCTATGATGAGTGGACATTCCCCGGCGATAGTAACAGCTTTCTTTTGAACCATATTGAACCCTTGCTTTTGTTCCTTCGTAATGCTACATATGTTAAGAATAAAAAAGCTCAGACGGTTGCTGGTACTCAGCGCGATCTCCACTATGACGTGTTCCAACCGGCCTGCTTCTATCTTGAGATCGTGGGTTACGCGCGTTTGTTGCATACGAAGGTGCAGACTCCCATACTTTCGGTATCTCCTATTAGAGGCCGGAATCCAGGCAGCGTTACTTGCGGTGAAAGGGTTTTTTGCAATTATATAAAATGAGGCTTTTCTTGGCTGCTCCTGATATATTGCTGCAGGGTTGCCTTCTTTTTAAGGTAACCTCTACAGTTGCCAGATACGGAATACTTCTCGTAGTGCTGTCATCATGGTTATTACATGGGCCGCAAAGCCTGAGGCTGCACCTGTAGACAGGTTTGGTATCAGAAGTATTGGTGGCTGAAGAGGTGAGTTTGTGCATGAGTAGGCACTTATGTGTTGTGCAGATATGCTTCGACCTTTGTAATGCGCAAAGGCATATGCCCTTCCAGTGCCGCCACGCTTGATTGTAGCCTACCCATCTGCTCGCTAAGATTGGCTACTACCCTGCTGGGCGTGTAAAAGACCTCTTTCATAACTCACATGGTCATTTGGTTGGCTTCCAAGTGTTCTGCCCTGACTGCCTTTTTTTTGTGGTTCTCGAGTTCCCTACGTTTTCAGCCACAGAGACATCTACTGGCTGAGGTGGTGGCTGTGAAGACTGCGTGCTGGTTAGCTTAGTGAGAAGATTTTTTTATCTTGTTTAACTCGACCTATAGCCTCCCATACGACTTTGTAAGCCTTGCGTTTTTCTTGCTCTAGCTGTGCAATTCTGTCATGCTTCGGCAAACTTACCTGTCATCTCTTCTGCCACGCCGTTGCGCACTCGCTCAGCCCAGCTGCCTTTCGTTGCAACTGCAGGCGTCCTTCTCGGGTTGGAAGCCGTGATCTCGAACTGAACGCCAGGCAACTGGCCATTCGAGTGCCGTCCAGGCTCCTCCTGACCTAGATAGTGACCTTGAGAACTCAAGCGCCTCCATGATTGGGAGCGGGCCTTTGGTCTAGAACCTCTTCTGGAACGCGATCTCCCCCTGGAGTGGGGCCGCCTTTCTAGTTCTTGTGTAGTGAGGATGCTTAGGGTCCCGTAGGCTCGAATAGGCTGCTTGTCGTTGATGATTCACACACAAAAACAGCGCCAATAATGAGGGACAAGAAAAGAAGGAGACAGACAGCGGCTGTTGTCGTTGGTGTCTGGGCTCGATGTCATTGATGCGACAAGTATCGTGGAGTGCCGTGGCATACGCGCTAACCTCGAAAACTTTCCCTCCCAATGTCAATTTGCTCAACCTGAAAATAGCTTGAAGCTTCATCGTGGTCAGGAGTGCCGGCCGTCATAATGTTCTGCTGCAGGTTGGGACAGATGGTGCCCTGCATGGCCTCCTCTTCTTTGACGCCGGCCGCCAGTACTATCGCATCTGCCACGGCTCCAGCGCCGATTCTCGAGATATCTAATCGTCCACGTGGTCGTAGCACAATTTCGCTAAAATCCTTGGGTAGTGGCAGCATGCGTCCAGCCCGCACGATGTGTGCTTGGTGTGTCATGTCTACTCCGACTGGCTCGAGCGTCTTCCCCAACGCCAGCCTTGGTCGAGTCCTTTGGCAGCGGGAACGCCAACCGCAGCTAGCTTATTCTTGAGTGTCTCATTTCGGCTTCCTTCACACACAGGTATTCCATGCAATCCTCTGGAGAGATGTGCTATTAATCTACTCGGTATTCCGTTCTCATTTGCAGCTCCTTGAACGCGTAGATCGTTAAGTCACGTTGGCGCCGGGCAAGCACATCGGCGGCAATCACCTCCTTGGTTAGGCTTAAATCCTCCGGTGGCGTTGCCATCTAAAAATGTTCCAAAACTCGTTTATAATGCCACTCACCGCCACAAAGGTGGTATCTACTGATTTATTGAAAACTTAGGCACATTATGAGACTGAAAGCATTTTCCTGCTCCACGGGGAAGCATTTTTGAAAGCAGGAGCCGATCTTCGCGCTCCCGCAATGGTTGGTACCTAGTGCGTCTCCCAGTTCAAGTGAGAAAACTTCGATAAGTAATGCTGTTCAAGGCTGCTAATAGTGAGACTGTGACTTTGAAAGCAATAGTGGAAGCATCATTCAGCGTGTGAAATGTATATAATGTCGCAGCAGCGCTTACATCAGTTGGCAACGTTTCCTGGCAGCGAGTGTCGCTTTTGTATACGTAATAATGAAACTGCAACTGTCACTTTTTGCCTTGACACAAGGCATGGGCGTCGGAAGGGGGGTGCAAAAAGGGCCCACTTGCCCCCCTCAAGCCTCACAAGCACTCGCCGAAGCTACAGCAGCGCTTTCCCCCTCCATCAGCCGCGATCCAACACTGGTTTGCAACCCCAAGAAAAATTCCTGCTGACGAGCACGGCACAGGGAACAAAAAAAAGAAAGAAAGAGATGCGCGAAGCAACAATGGGTGAGGCCTCGAGGTATATGGTGAATAACAAGCAGATACGATAGAGCATGACCCAGCAGTAAACAGCAAAATAAACTTTAGGTATTATAGGACTGCAATAACAAAATTCTGGTGTTTTTTTTGACTCAACCAAGACGACTTAAAGGCGAAAGTCGTCTTTTTGTTCAGTCGGTTTATTGCTACTTTTCACACCCATCCGAGGGTTTTCTGCACCCAAGGTGGCTTTGCACTGGTTCTATGAGCGGATGCATTCCAAACATTTAATACGTCAAGGCCCACCAGCACTTGCCCACGTCCAAGCTACACCAGTACTTCCCCCAGCCGTCATGCAAGACGGATTCACACCCATGGCATCATCCTGCTGGCACTCATGTACTGGCGGGGTAGAATCTGCATATCTACTGACAATAAAAACGAGACGGTGTTCACCTTTGTCCTCATAGGTGAATGCGCAAGAGACCCTCTGATTTCTTAATGAGGAATCTAACGCTGTCGCCGCTGTAAGTTCGCGTATTACGTGAGAAAACAACGGTAAAACCACAGCCCCGTAATCCCAGTGAATGAGAACTCAAATGTCTTAACAAAGGTCAAACGTAGCTGCAGCATCACAAAAATATAAGCCCTGAAGAAGCAATGAGGAATGAAACCAAACATCCCATGTCTTTCGCGTCTACACCCAAGAATAGAGCAGGTTTGTCCGCCGCTTCTCTTCTTCTTCGGCAGGTTCTGCGATGATTCTGGCTATTCATGGCGAGCACTACAACCTAGTTCGCGAGCATGAAAGTCGGAGCATTCAGGAGTAGCCATTTCTTCACGCCCCGCCGCGGTGGTCTAGTGGCTAAGGTACTCGGCTGCTGACCCGCACGTCACGGGTTCGATTCCCGACTGCGGCGGCTGCATTTCCGATGGAGGCGGAAATGTTGTAGGCCCGTGTACTCAGATTTGGGTGCATATGAAAGAACCCCAGGTGGTCGAAATTTCCGGAGCCCTCCAGCTACGGCGTCTCTCATAATCATATGGTGGTTTTGGGACGTTAAACCCCACATATCAATCAATAGCCATTTCTTCACGAGAGCGGCACCTTACACCAGCCGACGAAAGCAGGCGAAAGCGGGAAAGCGTCTGCTGTGCCCATCCGGCGCTCCAATTTCGCATGATGCTCTTGCCCTGATGCACCAGGGAAAGGCGCGGCGCTGTGATTTTTGGAAAGGCCCATTAGGCCTAGCCTGGCCTTCGCTGGCGTGGCCAGAGTTATTCAAGCTGATCGCTTTCACTAATGGCGACCTGGAGCCTGCCGCACCGACGAGGCGCGAACCAGGGAAGTCGAACGCAACCACGACAACGGTTCTGCTTCGCAGGAATCTGAGAAAATGGCAGCATATCCACGGAGTGAATGATGGAGAGTGGGGCGAAGCATTCGTCCGTCCATGCGTCCGTCTGTGTGACCGTCCATGCGTCTGTTTGTGCGCCCGTCCCTGCGTTTCTTTCGTGCATCCGCCCCTGCGTCCGTTCATGCGTCCATCCATGCATCTGTTTGTGTGTCCGTTCGTTCATCTATTCAACACTCCAAGTCCCACCATCGCGCATCTTTTTATCATATATTCCCCATATAGAAGCACCGCCATCCAGCGGACATTCCAAGGACTAAACGAGAGGTGGCACACGCACACTTTCTTACGGCCTGCGCTTTGGGTCCACTTCCCACCTTTAACCACCTCGAGTTCATGGTATATTCTAGTTCACTGTATTCATGGCACTGCGACCAAACGCTCGCTAAACCTTTCGAAAACCAAGGAGGTTACGCCCAGCGAGTATAACGTAACAACCTTTCCCTGTCAGATAGGGCTCAATTTACATGCCAATGGCTGCTAATGAGAAATGAGAGACAGGAGAATTCGGCTTTTACTTTCTTACGGCTTGCGCTTCGTATCTACTTCTCAATTTTAACCCACCTTGAGTTCATTTACGGTATATACAAGTTCATTGTATTCATGGCACTGCGGCTCAACGCTCGCTAAACCTTTCTAAAGCTAAGGAGGTTACACCTAGCGAGTATAATGTAGCATCCCTTTCTTGTCCGATAGTGCTCAATGTACATGCCAATGGCTGCTAATGGGGATCGCAGCGTGCGCGTTGGCTAAAAGCCGAATGCTCATGTCTCTCATTCCCCATTAGCAGCCATTGGCATGTACATTGAGCACTATTTTTTATTGTTAACAACGCACAGAAGAAATCTCTCACTGGCACCACCTTGGAGGTCAAGTGTTATACCTATTTCGGGTATGTGCCACTGGTGGTTACATACGAGGGACGCCCAAGCCCCGCCATAAGGAGCTTCGCCCCTAAAAGGGCGCTAGGGGGCCAGACGAAGCAAACGTGCCGCGCATGAGCTCCCGCCTCAACGCCTCATCTCACCCGGAAAACCTCATCGCCGCCACCTATGAAGTACTTGACCGTCTTCTACTAATCGAACGCAGTCAGCGGATAACCAGTTTTTAATTGTAAGTATAAATTTCCTGAACGCCTGATTGTTTGAAGATCTAAGGCGAAGAACGCTGCTCTAAAACTAAGCGGCGTCGGGCCGTTGGCCCAACGAAACGCTCCCCGCGTTTCCGCGCAACGCGCGAGCGTGGCTGACGACGACGCGGCTGCATCAACAGGAGCCACGACATTGATCGCAGACAAATCTGAAGGCAGAGAAAATGCCACCAGCGTCTCGCAAACAAAAAAAGCCTCTTGACCACGGGGGATGGTTCACTGCAACATAGCACAACTCAAGGCTGATCGCCATTCCGGAGACCGGAGCCGAAGCCGTAGACAAATCAGCGTCGAGACCACTTAAATAGAAAGGGAATCCTCTTCGGAAAGAGAAACTGCCTGCACTGCCGAAAAACTGACTTCAAGGTCATCATTAAACTGAAAGATGGGCTCAACATCAGTCACCTAAGCACGCATCAGATGGCACGTGCTAGAACTAAGGCATGTGGTAACCCAGACATCTGCAACGAAGGCAACCTGCTTATACGGCTGCGCAATGGATCTAATATCACCATAATGAGCACGCCAAGCATGGAGACCACCAACATTGTGCAGAACCTTCGCAGTCTGCGTTTTGGTGCAGAAGACTATGCAGTGATGGCTTACTTAGCCACTCCGGAAAACTCGTGCAAGGGTGCGATTCATGGACTGGACGCCGGGACCACGCCAACTGAATTACTAGCCCATCTTTAGGTGCGTACCCAAGGAGTGAAAACACTTTATGCAAGAATACTTTGAAAAAGGAATAAAAAAAAGATAAGGATAGAAATAGGAGCAGGGACAGAGAGACCTACATACGGAAATAAGAAAAACTGAGAAGAGATGGACAAGGTCACAGAATACCGAGGACAGGGCACCACTCAGCGAGAGCTTTTGATTGATTGATATATGGGGTTTAACGTCCCAAACTGCCATAAGAATATAAGAGACGCCGTAGTGGAGGGCTCCGAAAATGGCGACCGCCTGGGGTTCTGTAACGTGCACCCAAATGTGAGCACATGGGCCTACAACATTTCTGCCTTCATCGGAAATGCAGCCGCCGCAGCCGGGATTTGATCCCACGACCTGCGGGTCTGCAATTGAGTATCTTAGCCACTAGACCAACGCGGTGGGGCGAGAGCTTTTGGCGGCGTCAGGAGAAGGCGTAGGGCGAGCCAGTCGGTCAGAGCTGCGCTCTCGTCGGAGATCGCAGGGGGGGCGGGGGGGCAACCGTTCGGCGCGACATCCAGCGAGCCAGTCCACGGATGGGTTCGCCATTTGAGGTTTGGTCACTGGGGTGTCATAAAAGAAAACATGACCGCGGACAAACAAACAATTGTACAGACAGACAGAAAGACAGACAGACAGACCAAAATTTTGGCGTCATGTAGAAAGTGGGCATGTAGAAATTCTGACCATTGGGCGTTCTTTAACGTGCACTCTCTTCACAGAGTATACACAGGCCTCTACCATTTCGCCTCCATTGAAATGCGACCGCTGCGGCTGGGAACGAACCCGTGACCTTCGGATCAGCAGCTGAGCACTTGAGCTACTGAACCACCGCAGCGATCACATGTAGTTCAACTGTAAAAAGCAGATAGGTAGACAACTGCGAATTTTTCCACTTTGTGGACGCTTTGCCTTTTAGTGATCACAAAACATATTCTCAGCAGCACCAAAGAGTCATTGTGGCCCAATAGGCTCTCTTTACGTACTCGAGCCTAAATGATAACTAGTAGTAAACAATAAGTTGTTTGTTCATGGGGGCAGAAATATACCAATGGAAACAGCAGAATAGCATTTGCGAGAATTCGGAAAAGAAGTGGTGGCTAAAAAGCTATGCAGCAGGTTCCCAGGTGCTATATACCATTTTGACAACAATTGTCAAAATAAGAAGAACTACTCAGAGCTTGCGGCACTTAGGTGCAAACTAATATTAGGCGTGTACTGACGTGAGGCTTCCGCCTTTGTCTTTTTACGTGCTTTTATTTTCAATTCTGCATTCTAGCGGAAACTTTCACAGCTGAGATGCATTTTTTTGGCCTCGATTCTGACGCTCGATACACAACGACTACGCCGTAACCTTTTAGGGGCTCGTGTGGAAACATTCACGTACAAAAATAATCTGATGTTTAAAGAATGTGGAAAGAATTTATGCTTAAGTCACGCCTATTAGAGAAAAAACATAGGCGACTCAGTGGTTTCAGATGAATTCAAAAAATATTTTAGCTGAAATGCCTCTCTGATGTTTGTTCCCAAAGTTGTATCGATGTTCTAAATATGATATTTGGCAATGAGGGCACGTTGGTGAATGTAATAATACAGTGGCAGGCTCCTTGCTTCAATTGACTTAAATGAGCTTTTTATGTGGGAGTAGCTTTCTTCCGTTGGTTGTCCCTCTATATTAAAAAAAGCAAAAATAGTCAAAATAGGGACGTCAAGGGACAGGAATGAGTCCACATGTAAACTCGTCATGCCATCGCAGATTGATAAGCTATAACAAATGGCGCCATAGTGACGCCATATGACGTAAGCACGACGTCTCTATGGCGTCACATACCCTTAAGGCACATGCTGATGACGTAACATCATCGCGTAGTGAAAGGTGAGCTGATCATGGAGCCACAGAAAAAACATGTAAGGTGCAAAAACCTTCACATGCCTCCAATATCGAAGGCAGTGCAATACCGCGTTAGGGGCACAAAGCTTTGGGGAGAGGGGTACAATCAATACAATATTCTGCGAAGAAAAAAATGGCTTCTGTTAGCAAGTCTTCTAAATAAGATTGAAATAGGATATGGTTTCAGCCCTTTTGATCGATAAGGTTGCCGCACTTCGGTTAGTTGCTGACGTACAAAGCCTGTTAATAGAATAGAGCAAACAGCTCTAGGTGAAGAGCAAGCGTAATTGTTCGCAAATGTATAAGTTTAACACATCGGTCAAATAAGATGGACAAAAAGAGTTTACTTAACAATTCACACAATGACGCAAAGAGTGTAAAGGTCCTGAGAGCTTCGACATTTCCTTGAATGCTTGTCTCTGCTTGACGTCAGCAGCACTGTTTTTTTTTCCACAAATGTTCTGATTTAAAAACAACATTTTATTTAGAAGAAAATTCAGTTATGGCAAAACTATATGAAGCTCATTGATGTTTCTGCGCTGATGTAATTTTGTTTCATGACCTGTTTATAATAGAATTGATGTTTTGGTGTTCTTGCATTGTGAAGACAGGACATGAGATGCACAAAACAAAGTGACATAATTAAGCGACTTGGGCTGCAGTCACACGTGAAGCATTATTACTCGTATTCACTCGTGAAGTGAGCATATTGGAAGACATGTATATATAAGAGTTGTGCTAAAGCTGAAAAAAAGTTGCTAACAAAGAAGCTTAGAATATTTTTGAACAAACAAACCGAATATGCTTCAATTCTGAAAGTTTGTCACGATGAGCATGTGTTCTTTCTACGTTAGCTAAGGGACCAGCCAAGGGAATTTTATATTGTTTAAAATAGAATTTCAGAAATTTAGCTTGTGTTTAGGGTTTTGGATTACCTCAAGAGAGAGAGAGAGAAAAATACAGAGGAAAGGCAGGGAGGTTAACCAAGCTTGGCTCGGTTGGCTACCCTACACTTGGGGTGGGGGAAAGGGGGAATAATAGAACGGAAAGAGACAGAAAAAAAGAGGAGTAAGAAAGAGAAGCATAAAAAGTCAGCTCGAGACTACACAGCACGGCCTCGCACAGTTCTTTCAAAAACGGTCGTGAAGTTTGGTGGTCCTTAAAAAGTACAAGAGGGCTTTCGTGGCTTTCCGCGTATGGGAAGCCGTCGGCCGAGGTCCCAGGATCTTCTCTTCTGTAAGCGGCCGTGAATCCAGCTGACAGAGCTTGGCTTCCATAATACGTCGTTCGGTCTGGTATGCTGGGCAATGACATAGAATGTGCTCAAGCGTTTCCTCGCAGGCGCAGATGTTGCATGTCGAAGTGCTCGCCATTCCAAGGAGACGAGAGTACGAATTCGTAAATGCCACGCCCAACCTCATGCGACACAGTAAAGTTTCAGCGCATCGTGGGAACCCGGGTGGCAAACGAAGTTGCAAGTTTGGGTCAATCGAGTACAGGTGCGTGTTGGAGAAACCCTGCGTATTCCATTGTAGGAGAGATATACGGCGAGCAAGTGATTGTAGTAGCCTTGCAGCGTCCGTTTTCAAGAGTGGTATGGGCGTGCGCTGGTCTTGGTCATGAGCCGATCGAGCAGCTTCATCCGCGCGGTCATTGCCGACGATTCCGCAATGACTGGGCAACCACTGAAATACAATATCGTGACCTTCCGCGAGTGCTTCGTGGTATTCGTGCCTTATCTGATATACTGATTGTTCATGTAGCCCGTGCTGCATAACAAACCGTAGTGACTGTAAGGCTGACCTGGAGTCGCAAAAGATGGCCCATTGGTTAGGTTGCTGGCGAAGAATGTACTTTACTGCACCTTGAAGTGCTGCGAGCTCTGCTGCTGGCGACGTCGTGGTGTGAGAAAACTTGTACTGAAGCAACACATTTTCAGATGAAACAACCACTGCTCCTGTGGAGCTGTTGGAATTAGTTGAGCCATCGGTGTAAACATGTATGCGGTCGAAGTACCTTTCGTCCAACAGACGCAAAGTCAATTGCTTCAGGGCTAGCGTTGACATGCGTGCCTTCTTAAAGATTCCAGGAACTGATAAGCGCACGTCAGGTTGACGAAGACTCCATGGTGCAGTTGCTGGATGCATCGCAAGTTTGAAGCCAGGCGGTAGTATGTCCTGATGTTTTGTCACGATACCGCAGTACGAAGGATGGGGCCTCCGAGCTGTCAAACACGCTAAATGATGTGACGGTAGCTGTGATAAATGCCGAATGTGCGCTCTCAGCGTCTCGACAATGATGTGCGTTGTGACTGGTTGTTCTTGTGCAATAACAATAGTTGACACTGTCGATGAGCATCTTGGAAGGCCAAGGCATGTCCGAAGTGCTTGGGCTTGTACGCTTTGCAGTGCACGGATGTTAGTCTTGCACGTGTTGGACAAGACAGGAAGGCTGTACCGGAGAGTTCCGAGAAAGATGGCTGTGTTGAGCTGCAATATGGAGTGCACGGATGGGCCCCATGATTTTCGGCGACGAACATTCTCAATGCCAATGAGCTTTTTCTTCAGGTATGTGACATGCGGGCTCTAGGTTATGTCATGATCTACGATGACGCCTAAGAATCTATGAGTGCTCTTATATGGGATTCATATGCCATCGATGCACAATGAGTAGAAAGACATCGGTTTGCGTGTAAACGCCACCACTGCGCATATTTCTGTGGCGATAGTCAAACCTTGCTGGCGAAGGTATGTCGATGTCATTGTTGCCGCTTTTTGTATTCTTGCGCGCACCTGAGGTCGTGTCACGCCGGACGCCCAAATGCAGATATCGTCAGCGTAGAGAGATATATAAGCCGTCTGTGGCAGCATTTCGGTGAGCCCCACGAGAACCAGGTTGAAAAGTGTTGGACCCCAAACACCGTCCTGTGGCACCCCACGACTTGTGAAATACTTATTCGTAGGCCCATCTTCAGTTAAAACGAACATGGATCTCTTTGTGAGGTAGCTTCTTACCCATCGAAAAACACGACCTCCAAGTTCAGCTGCTTCAAGAGCATTGTGAACAGCCTCGTGGGTCACGTTGCCATAGGCACCCTTCACGTCTAAGAACAGAGCTACCAACAGCCGCTTCTAAGCTTTCTGATGCTCAACAGAGGTCACTAAGTCAATAACGCTATCAACTGAGGACCGACCCCGTCGAAAACCTGCCATAGCATCAGGATAGATGTTATAATGTTCCAGGTACCATTCTATGCGTGTAAGCAGCATCCTCTCCATGACCTTGCCAACGCAGCTTGCTAGTGCTATTGGCCGGTATGATGCCAAATCGAATGGAGACTTTCCGGGCTTCAGCAAAGGCACCAGGCGACTACACTTCCACTCATCAGGCACCATTCCATCATGCCAAGACTTATTGAAAATGCCCAGGAGACAGCGCTGTGCCTTCGGGCCTAGGTGACGTAGGGCAGTATAGGTCACTCTATCCGGACCTGGGGACGATGAGCGTCTGCATGTGTTCAATGCCGCATGAAGTTCTTCCATGGTGAATGCAACCTTCATTTGCTGATCTCGTGCGACTGGAACATCCTGTGGCATTAGATCTATCGGTATAGAGATGTCGCCGGCGATCTTTGCACAAAATTCCCCAGAAACATCAAGCTGTGAGCGACGTTGATGTAGCGCCAGAGCGGCGAAGGGGTGACGCTGTCGCGGATGCGAGTCAATACCTCGAAGAGTCCTCCATACGGGAGACAAGGGCTTTCGAGGGTCTAGCGAGTCACAAAAATTCTTCCGCCGTTGTTCATGAACTTTGTGCATTCGACGCTGGATTTTTTTCTGAATGCGTCTGGATTTTCTGAGGTCAGAGATAGATTTCGTGCGTCTGTATCGTCTTTCGGCACGTCGGCGGACCGCTCGAACTTGTTCTAACTCTTGGTCGAGTGCGGTGCGTCTCGATTCTTTCGAAAATATCTTCGTAGAAGTCTCCATTGCACAACTAATCACTTCTTCAATAGATTCCGGTGGTTCGTGCATGCACTTGCTCTCAACTGATATCTGAAACTCTTCTCAGTCAATAAGTCTTGCATGTCCAGGGGAAGGAGAATCGTCCAAACCTCTGACTGTCACGTATGTGGGGATATGGTCGCTGTCATGTGTTTCAATATCTGTGAACCATTGGACTTTCGTGACAATGCTATGCGACACTAATGTCAAGTCCAGGCAACTGCTGTAAGTTACTCCTCGGAGATAAGTAGGGCTGCCGTCGTTCAGCACCTGAAGCCCGTGCTCTGATGCGAAATCAACTAGGTCCGTGCCTTTTCGATTTGTCCTGATGCTTCCCCACAATGGATGATGGGCGTTGAAGTCGCCCATCAATATCCAAGGTGCTGGAGTCAATGCAAATATACCATTCAATATCTGTTGATGTAGTCGACCTGATGGTGCAATGTATGCGCCTATCAGCGTAAACGACAACTTCTTCTTTTCAACATATAGGCACACGTAGTGATTTCCATTGTATAGAACATGACGTTTACCCTAATTAATAAAAAAATAGATTGGAAAACAACAACACAATATTCTATCATAACGGGTGGTTGTCGGGGCTTATATCTTGAAATTAAACTAAAAGACGCAGCGGCAAAGCTTTTCTAAATGATTGTGAGGAAAGTTTAAAGCAGTGACTCTTGCAAATATTGCTAAAAGGAGATGTTATAACTCAGACTGTTTAATGATCCTTATGGCATTTGACTGCCACTGTCGAGATATCAAGTTTCATACTTGGTGACGTAGGGGCCAGCGTTATATTTGCAGCTACATCATGAATGGATCAGCTGAAGCTCTAAAAGGTAAACAAATATGACTTCTACATGCGATAACTGTAGTGTTTGAGAGGAAGTCTGAAAAATGCCATTTGAGCTTTGGAGAGCTGAAACTTCTTTGACATGCGAGTTCAGTAGAAGATTGGCCCAATCTACACAAAGCTACAGCCATCGCCACCTTTCCTCTTCTATCAGAGAAGAGCAACTACATGTTTTCTTGGCTTGTATGCGTCTTATTTTACACTATACAAATTTGTCAATGATATCGAGTCCCTCATGCTGTCCCTAGAAAGTTACATTTTGCCGGCGCTGCATCAACTGCTAAAGCACAAGGCAAAAAGCACCAGTTCTTGGCTATATGATGAAGTAGCTCTGTAGACGTCCATGTGGATGCAGTAATTTACGATTTGGGGCTGTCCTTGCTCAACAACATGGTGTCACTGAGCAAGTTATACCTTAGGCCATTCATACTTTTATCGAACTGAGGTCCACTATACTTTGCTGTATATATAGGCTGTACGTTTTACTCTGTACGAGCTTTTACTAAGCTGTTATGAGAACACAAAAAAGAGTGCCATAGTTGTCTGCCACCACAGCCACCGGTCTCCCCAAAAGCTATCGCACAAACTAAGCAAAACAAAAACGAATTAGGAAAAATATGCAGGATTAAACGAGGTTTAAATCAGAGTACGCTCCATTCGAGCCCAGTATTTTACTCCTGAGCCACGCCGGTGCTAGTAACTCCAGAGCACAAAAACCCTGTGCCAGCGTTACGTTGACAAGAAACCGTATTACCGTACGCAATATCGCGTGATACACAAGTAAAACAACCGCGCATCACAGCATGAGAATTGTGTTACCAGGAGTCACACAATTTGAACTGTATTACGAGTGGGTTGTTGGATGCCTCTCATTCATTGCAAAAGACTCAGCCGTTATCCATCACCGTCGACAGCCATCGAATCTATTGGAAGAGTACTAGGTACCATCCAAGCGTGCGTGTACCGGAATCCCCAACAAATAGTGCTCTTCTATCTTTTGTTATGACTCTGCTAGGTTTTACGCGTATTCTTGATTGCTGCTTCCTTATGAATTTTATTATTGACAGGTCAGACATCTGTCATATTTGCATTGCTGCGAGGCTGAAATATTTTGCCACAGGTAAAATTATATTGACATGAATAACAAACATTTGATAATTCACTTATTTTTAGTAACATGAGTGCAGTAGTATATATGGCATAGCTCGAGGACACAATAACAGATGGCATGCTGATTTTTTTATATAAATCGCAAAACCCAAACGGAGGTCGCAGTCATATGACTTGAAGGCCCTGACAAAAAAAACGGAGCCGCAAGGCGTGGAGAAAATGCCGCTGCTGTGTCACAAGTTTTTCGCGGCATAATCTGGCCAGAAAAAAACAGGTATTTGTATCACACAGGCAGGTGGACTATTTGTACTTTGCGTTTCGTGGGGGTTATTATTAGTAACCACTGCTACATTCCTTCCTCCCGTAGTGCAGTAATTCCGGATAACTACTACCCTCCAAGGACAAGTGTTCGGCTGCTGACCGAAAGGCTATGGCTCCGATACCGGCCATGGTGGTCGTATTTCGACGCAAGAAAAAAGGTACAGGTTCCCGAACACAGATTTATGTGCAGTATATTTACGCATCAGAAAAACTAAAAGCCGTGTAGGCGAGGCGTCTCCTGACGGAAAGAGTGGCAGAATTAAGGAAGAATGCTAACATCATCCTAATACATAGGAAAATAGATGACAAGGAAGGTTTGAAGAATTACCGCTCGATCAACTCGCTCTCCGTAGTATACAAGCTATTTACAAAGGTAATTGCTGACAGAATCAAGACAACATTAGTATTCAATCAACCCAAGGAACAAGCAGGATTTCGAACAGGCTACTCAACAATCGACCACATTTATACTATCAATCAGGTAATAGAGAAATACTCAGAATATAGCAAACCACTATACATAGCATTCATAGATTACGAGAAGGCGTTTCATTCAGTAGAAATATCAGCCGTTATGCAGACACTGCGGGTATCAGGGCGTCGATGAAGTATATATTAACATCCTGGAAGAAATCTACAGGGGATCAAGTGCTACCATAGTGCTTCATAAAGAAAGAGAGAATAACAATCAAGAAGGTGTTAGGCAGGGGGATACAATCTCCACAAGGCTATTTGCCGCGTGCTTACATGAGCTTTTCAGAGGCCTAGAGTGGGAACGGTTAGGCATAAGAGGTAATGGAGAGTACCTCAGTAACTTGCGCTTCACCGATGACATTGCATTGCTGAGTAACTCAGGGGATGAATTACAACTCATGATAAGGGAGTTAGACATGGAGAGCAGAAAAGTTGGTCTTAAAATTGATTGATGATTGATTGATACGGGTGGTTTAACGTCCCGAAACCACCATATGATTATGAGATACGCCTGGTGTTCTTTAATGTGTACCCAAATCTGAGCACACGAGCCTACAGCACTTTCGCCTAAATCGAAAATGCAGCCGCAGCAGCCGGGATTCGATCCCGCGACCGGCAGGTCAGCAGCAGAGTACCTTAGCCACTAGACGACCACGGCGGGTAGGTTTTCAAATTAATCTGCAGAAAACGAGGGCAATGTACAACAACCTCGGGAGAGAGCAGTGCGTCGAGATAGGTAATACTGAACTTGAAGTTGAAAATAACTATGTCTACTTAGGACAGGTAATAACCACGAAGTCGAACCATGATATTGAGGTAACTAGAAGAATAAGAATGGGGTGGACCACATTTGGCAAGCACTCTCAATTCATGACAGGTAGATTGCCACTATCCCTCAAAAGGAAGGTATATAACAACTGCATCTTGGCGGTACTTGGCCACAGAGCAGAAACGTGGAGACTTACGAAGAGTGTACAGCTTAAATTGAGGACAACCCAGCCAGCAATGGCAAGGAAAATGGTAGCGGTAACCTAAAGAGACATGAAGAGAGCAGAGTGGATTAGGGAACAAATCAGGGTTAAGAATAACATAGTTTAAATCAAGAATAGAAAATGGACGTGGGCCGGGCATGTAGCACGTGGACAGAATAACCGCTGGTTATTCAGGGTAACTAACTGGATTCCTAGAGAAGACAAGCGGGTTGGGGGGAGACAGAAGGTTAGTTGGGCAAATGAGATTAAGAAGTTTGCGGGTATAAATTGGCCGCAGCAAGCACAGGACCGAGTTGACTGGCGGAACATGGGAAAGGCTTGTGTCCTGCAGTAAACTTATACAGCCTGTTGATGATGATGATGATTATTTACCCTCAAGTGGTCTAAAGTTCCAGAGCTAATTCAAACGGCAAGCCTAATGATGGTATTGTAGCTTTCAACACGTGCACTCTAGATAATATTACTAGGTATTCCAAACGTGAAATATCACGACTTAAGTGAGAAAGCCTCTGCTGTCTCGTACTAAAATTGCTTTTCTCATTTCAAGAATGAAAAGGACTTTGACACCTGCCGACAAATAACGCAGTGAATCAGTTAGACACTGCAACAGAAAAAAAAACATATCATGGATCACACAAAAGAATATATAACATTTCAACTAGGGAAGACGGAAGAATGCAGCTGACTTGACATTTTGCACGTGACAAGTTTCCGCTCATTCACAGAGTAGTTTTCATAAAGACAACAGAAGTTTGGGGTTCATTTGAGTCTTCGTCGTATGATTTGCGTGAGCAACGGGGATTTCTGCGGAAAGCATTGCACTTTGTGGGCATGTCTGAACAAAAGTTGTCAGATGGGAGAGGATCTACAGCTGGCCAAAACTTTAGCTATCGAGTGCCATGGCCGCTTTTTTGTATGTCAGCGTTATATGAAGGAATGAAGTTGCAAAAGGTTGTTGTGTGCGCATGTGCGTTGTGGGCTTGGACATGTCCACAGCATTTTTGGATCCTATATGACTCACATAGAAGAGGTTTATAAAAAATTGGCAGATCCACGTACAGTTGAAATCGCTGATAATTGAAGCACGAATGAGAAATGTTGATAAGTCACTTCGAAATCAGCACAACGTTACGAGGTGAAGGTAAATGATGCCGTACATGACTTCCATGTCATAATTATTATGTTTGGATGTGTCGTTTACCCTCGTCATCTATTCCCGTCACGTGATACCAAATACTGTATATGTGGAGCTAGCGAAACGGCTGCGGGCACGCTGTGAGCGTGGTATGTTGTCATGTTTCTACATGACATGCGTGTCAGGATTATCACTTTTGCACCAGACTTATATTTCGTCATCCATTCTCGTCACGTAACACCAAATTTGGTATATGTGAAGCTAGCGAAATGGCCGGGAACGCATCATGAAGGGCCCAATATGCTCCAATGTAGCGTTGACGCGCGCCCGCTGAGCACAGCGACGCTATGTGAGCAAAACGCGAGCACTCTATATAGTCTGAAGCCTGGCACGACCAGCGTCCGCCGGTGCAGCCCGACGGCAACCGGAGCGAAATGCGACACGCTGCATTTCACGCCAATGCATTACCCAGACAGCACTGCGTTTGCCTTTTTTCGTGACGGAGGGACGCCGGACGTGCTGAAACGCGCATGCGTCAAAGCAACGCAGCGCGGCGCGCGCCTGCGAGTAAATGGCAGGACCGGTGCCTGGCGTGGCAACGCCGGCGTGACGCGACGAAATGGACGCCAGTGAGCACGCGCACCGCGTCACGTCAAAATAAAGGGCACCTTGACTGTGCATGTAGTCAAGTTTTCACATGACACGAAATTCATGATTGTCATGTTTGTACCAGTCACATACCTTCGTCATTCATTGGCGTCACGTAACGTAATACCAAATTTGGCATATGTGAAGCTAGCAAAATGGCCGCGAGCACATCAGTGTGGCATGTAGTCATGTTGTTACATGACACGCATGTCGTGATTATCATGTTTGGATGTGTCATTTATCTATGTCATCCATTCGCGTCGCGTAACACCGAGTTTGGTACATGTGAAGCTAGCGAAACGGCCGTGAACGCATCATGAGCATAGCATGTAGTCATGTTGTTACATGACATGAATTTCATTATTTCCATGTTAGGGTCTGCCGCTTGTGTTTACCATGCAATCATGCCATACTATACCAGTTTTGCAACATTTCATGTGAACGACGCCACCCCAAGAGCTGCTGGATCATGAAATGTAAATCATGACATTCATGACATACATGTCAATATTTTCATGTTATGACTAGTCAAACATGTTCTTCTTACATTCTTGTTATGCCATAACAAGTTTGGTATTATTACCAATATTAAAACCACCAGGAGAGCTAAAAATCATAGGCGGCTAGATAGATAGATAGATAGATAGATAGATAGATAGATAGATAGATAGATAGATAGATAGATAGATAGATAGATAGATAGATAGATAGATAGACACACCAAACACACGCGCATTCATTCAAAAATACACATACGCACATACATATACATATCACATACACGCACACATACATCAAAATTACTCCATCTCCCGCTAAAGGTAAACATGGGTAGGTGCGAAGCAGTGGGCGCTAACACACTGGCGGCGGCGTTGACGCCGGCGCTCATCATGGCGTTACGCTGGAGAGAGACCTGGGGAGGTGTCAAGCACGCAGTGATGGACCGGTGTTTCCTACTGGAACAGGCAAATTACTGCTGTTGGTATGTGAGAGGCAGAAGACTCCCATTGGACACAGAGACCAGAAGTCCACTTTTAGTTAACGCGAACACTGCCAATTATTATTGTTCAACAACGCACAGGAAAAATTTCCCACTTGTACTAGCTTGGAGGTTAAGATCCAGTGCCTAACACTGGTTAAACTGTGAACGCTTGTGCAGCATGAGCTGGCAGCTTTTCGGGGCGAAGCTCCTTCAGCCGTGGATTGTGCGTCCTCAATGTATGTGGTCTTAGTTAGCCACGTCTCGTTTAGTTCTTTGAACGTCCGCTAGGTGGCGGTACTTGTATAGTATGAGTATAAGATGAAAAGATACGACATGGTGATACTTGGAGCGGGCGCTAGATTAACGGACAGACAGACGGACGGACAGATGGACACTGCCAGCGGACGGATGATTCACGGTTCACCAATAAAACCCTCCGAAGCATCGCCCCACTCACAATCTCTCACTCCGTGGATGTGCTGTGACTTATTTGAATAAAAAAACTAGCTAGTAGACACTGCCTGCGTCGGCGTGGTGAGGTGAGAGAGAAAAGCGTAGAAAACGATAGAGAGGGTAGAGGACGCACACCTCAAAGGGGGTATTAGCACCACTGAAAGGGATGCCTGGAGCAGAGAGATGGGGGAGCAAGCGCGAGCACGGAGTAGGAGAGAAGTGGAGAGAGTAACGCGCAGCTGTTGGATAGTTGGAAGGAGGAGAGTTGGGCATGCGTAGTGCGAGTGCGGACAACACCAACGCCGCGAACCCGCCAGAGATGCTTCCCATCTAAAAGGCTTGAAGGGCGCCTTCACAAGTGAAACGCGATGGCGTTATAGGCACCCTTGGCCTGCTTTTTTCCTTGGCATCGTTTCCTTCCCAGCCCCGCCGCAGAGGTCGAGGGGCTAAGGTACTGCGCTGCTCACCCGCAGGTCGCGGGGTCAAATCCCGGCTGCGGCCGCTGCATTTCCGATGGAGGCGGAAAGGTTTTAGGCCTGTGTGCTCAGATTTAGGTGCATGTTAAAGAACCCCAGGTGGTCTAAATTTCCGGAGCCCTCCATTACGGCGTCTTTCATAATCATAAGGTGGTTTTGGGACGTTAAACCCCACATATCATTTTCTTTCCCAGTGCACACAATAACAACGTAGTAAGAAAAAAATTGCCCGCAGCTTCCCTCGGGGGAACACTGAGGAGGATGCGGAAGCATGTAATTGGTTAACGGGTGTTAAATTACGACTTACTTGGGTCGATGGCTAAATTGGTTACTGTGGTTGTGAAATGGGGTGTTAAATGAGTGAACACGCTTGCGGTTCCGCCAACAGTTTGGCCGGCGCTGGTCGAAGGGACGTCGATCATTCTGTTTGTGGATTCGTTGGCATTCATTTCACGGCGACTTCGGACGTCGACGCGCCGTACAAACCAACGGACGAGCGGCAACTGAGCGAGCGAGCGCCGACCTTGAGTATATATACAGCGCGACGGCGCATGCGCTGTCAGCTGTCGAATGTTCTCGAAGGAGAAGCGCGCGCGCGGCACAAATGGCGACAGGCGCGACGGCGCATGCGCTGTCAGCTGTCGAATGTTCTCGAAGGAGAAGCGCGCGCAGCACAGATGGTGGGCGACGGCGCATGCGCTGTCAGCTGTCGAATGTTCTCGAAGGAGAAGCGCGCGCGGCACAGATGGTGGGCGACGGCGCGACGGCGCATGCGCGCGCGTCAGCTGTCGAATGTTCGAGAAGCGGTGCGGACGGCGCGGACGGCGCACTACAAGGCGCGAGTATAAGATGCTTCCGCATCTAAAAAATTAATAGTATATCCACGGAGTGAATGATGATGAGTGGGGCGAAGCAGCCGTAAATCCGTCTGCGCTGCCGTCCGGCTGGTCGGCCTTGCTTCCATTCATCCGTCCATGCGTCCGTCCGTCCGTGCATCCATCCGTGTGTCCATCTATGCTTCTGTTCGTGAGTACATCCGTGCATCCGTCCGTCCGTACGTCTGCGCAATCGTGCGTTCGTTCATCCGTGCGTCCTTCCATGCAGCTGTTCATCCGTACATGCGTCTGTCCGTCCCTGCGTTCGTTCATGCATCCATCCGTCCGTATGTCTGTCCATATGTCCATTCGTCCGTCCTAGCCTCCTTCCATCCTCGGCTCCATGTGTCCATGCATCCACCTGTTTTTCTGTTCACCCGTCTTCGCATCTGTCCATCCACACGTCTGCTTGTTTGTCCGTCCATCTATCTAATGAACACTCCAAGTACCACCATCTCATATATTTTCATCACATAATCGTCATATAGAAGTACCACCATCCAGCGGACATTCCAAGGACTAAACGAGAGGTCGCTACCTACTACTACGACTGCTACATATGTCACGTACGCACGACACACGGCTTAAGAGCTTCACCCCTAAAAAACCGACAGGGCTGCGCGTTCAGCACAGCCCTGTCACAGCAAAAACTAGAAGAGCAGCCTTTAACAGCCTTTTAAACATGCTTTTTGTAGCTGCTACAAGCACATTTGCAGGGTAACCACTCCGCCATTAATCTTTGTGTAATGAGCAGGCGTTCACTATGCCATCCGCCATTCTTCAGAGAAGCGTAGTATCCGCTAAACGCTTGCAACAACTTTTCTGCGAACTTTGTGTTTCATGCAGTGGCGGACGGCGACAAAGAAATACGCCTGAAATGGGTATGCGCCACGGTTCGTATGTGACTAATAACAAGTTTTTGTAATGGTTTGGAACATTGGACGGCCCACTCGTTGCGCAATTCGCATTGTATGGCGCGCGGCTGTTCTTTTGCAAATCTAAAACACTTTACTACTCATATTACCGCGATTCCTTTCCCGACATCAAACCTGCCTAAGCAAGTTTGCGAACGAGTCCGAATCATTAGCGTGGCTCAGCGGTAGAATACTGAACTGATACGCAGTGGACCAATGTAGGAATCGTGCTATGTCCTTGGTGTTTTTTTTTTCGTGTTTCATGCGATAGGGGTTTCCGCTAGGGTGCCACGGAGTGCGGCTGCACTTTACATGGGCTTCTGATTTTCATGATAGTTTTTGTGGTTCAAGGCGGTGCTACTTCTGGGGTTTTGTGCTGGCCAATTCTCCAAGTTCCAAGAAATGGACTGACACCCCCCACTAAGTGGTGAGTGATTATCTACACCGAACTCTTAACATCTCCACGCCAAGTTCCTCCCCGCTAACTCTTACGCCGTGATCCGACGCGCGAGCGCGTCTCGCACTTGTGGTTCACGTTGCATGCACACCCGCCGAACGCGCAGGCCTGGGAAGGAGCTTCACGTTCCTTTCTCGACCAGAAAACCTCATTAGAGGGAAACGCCCCTTGCTGCCAGCCACGTAGGCTTTCAAAGCGAGTTGATGGCTACTACAGGGCCACAAGAAGAACCAACATTAATGAAAACCGAAGTGAACGCCGAGACGCCCACGGAACATTTGGCATGGACGTATGATGTCAACTGTGGCAAAACAACGGGAAAAGAGCATATAAAATGGCTGCAAGTCGGACGCGAAGAAAAACGAGTGCCGCACCTGATTGAAGCATCCAGCGAAAAGTCCGAGAAAGAACCTGTTCCCACGCAAAAAGCTTTGAAGCAACGCAACTTGAAGATGCCCCCTTTTCCTACGGACGACTTTAATATCATCTACAGGCCACAAGCCAGACTCAACTTATCGAAATGGAGTGTAACATCAATTAAGCACGCTATCGGACGATCAAGCGGTCTCACACAACAGGATTTCTACGACAACGTTCGAGTTCAAGTGCAGAGCTTTGAAAACGTTATCATTGCTAGTACCACCGACACAGAACGCGCAAACAACCTGAGAAGCATTGCTACCATCCAGTTAGGCGGCACGTTCTTCCGTGTGAACCCCCACGTGAGACGTCCCGACGATGTATGCAGAGGTGTCAGCTACGGGCTTCTCCCAGGAACCAGCAGTGCCGCAATTGTAGCTCGCCTCAGATTCGACTCACGATACATGGTCCTTGGCGATCGCATGCTTGGTCAGTCTTCCACCACCGTCATCACTTTTGATGGCCCACACGTCCCGTACTACATCACCTACCAAAGTGGATACTGCCGCTACAAGCCCTATCGAAAGTCTGTGCAGTTCTGCCACAAATGCGGTGCCATTGGGCACCGACAAGACATCTTCCCCAAACTCAGAGAAGACTTCTGCTACAACAACGGACAAGACGCAGTCCCCACTGATCACGAATGTATTCCCAGCTGCAAAATATGCGAACAGCCCGATGAAACCACCGGCAACAAGCTGAAGCTACGACCAAACCCACCACCTTACCAAGTTAGACAAGAAACACTCGAGAAGGCGAAAGCCTGAGAGAATGGTTGTAGTTCCCGCAGTGAAGACTTCACTGAGCTTGACAAACCATCTCCTAGGCCCAGTGGCACATTGCATAACAAGCGCGGCCGAAGCAAGTGTAGGTTGATTCTGCGATCGCGCTCCAGGTGTCACACAAGATCCCGCTTACTCTCCGCCCAACGCCCCAGCTATGCTAATGCAACACATGTAGATTCGACTTCACAGAACAAGAACACTCCAGATTGCTCATCTACTGAATCCACTGCATTCAAGAACTTGGAAAAAGTGATTTCGAATCAGCAAAAAGCTCTGCAAAGCCAGTGTGACCAGCTCCAAAAACAAGGTGCGGTTGTCGATCGGCTCGTAAAACTATGCCAAGAACAAAAAAAGATCATAGAGAACCAGAATGCAAGTACAGAAAGGCTCACTCGACTATTCGAAGAGCAGCACCAAGCTAAACAACTAGCCGCGAAACTCACCACACCAAATATTGAAGCTGTCGTGGAGACCAAAGTACTCTCCATTATAGAAACAAAAGTCGCCGCCCTTGTCGACTCGCAGCTCACAGTGACAGTAGAGCCACAACGCACATCAGCAGTCGAATTGACGCTCGAAGCACTCGTCCTGGCGAAGTTGGAGCCCATCTCCGCCGAAATCGGTGACACGTTCACGGCCTTGGATGAACACTCATACAGCCCAAAAGAACGCTCGCAAGTCGCAGCGAACCAACTTCGTGACTCATGTCAAGAACAACTGCATTAGTCACGTAGAAATTCAAGACTGCCATGGCAGAAAAAAACCACGCCCAAAGAGAGCAAAAGTTTCTCGCTCGTTCTCTCCCGAAGGCGAGCAGGTAAACGTACCAGATGTTCACAAAGATGGCAGGCTCTATGAGTAGGATTTCTGCTCAGCAACCAACGTTTCGCATTTGGCAGTGGAACTGTCAATCTTACAGACCCCGGCTGGCGAGTCTACAAGAATTTATAAAAGCGAATGAACCCGACCTCATCGCTTTACAAGTGAAGAATACTGAAAAAGTGTGACTCGCAGGATGCAACACCGTCGCTCTTACCCCAAGAACCGCCATTCTACTTAAAAAAAACTGTTGCGGCCCGAGTACACAAGGTAGAAGACACTACAGTTGAACACTCCGTCGTGGAAGTCATATCGGAACGAAAATCGCAACAAAGCCTTTACGTCACTAACGTGTACAGCCCACTACAAAATCAGCTCAGGGACTATGATTACTTCGTACGCGAACTCAGAAAACGCAAGAAAGGTCACTGGTTAGTGGTCGTAGGGGACTTCAATGCACCCCACACAGCTTCAGGCTATGCCATCACAACCAAGAAAGGCCCGAAAGTCCATGACTCCGCTCAGCAGCACGGCCTCACATTGTTCAATGAGCCGCTCCAGCGAACGAGAGCGGGAAACAGCGTCTCGAGAGATACAACACCTGATCTTACCTTTACAAGAGATGTCAAGAAGGTGGGATGAACCTGTCTCCTCGAGGCACTTGGCGGTGATCACCACATAATTCAACTCGAAATCGAATATGACCAATGACCTACAAAATAAGGCACAGCAAGACTTACAGATGGGAATGCCTTCAGAAACGAGCTGGATGGTGACAACGCAATAGCTGACATAGACGTCTGGCTCACCAAGATTTTCGATCCCATCAAACGGTACACCAAAGTAATGCAGCTTAACGAGGACCTTCCGGCAGAAGATTCCCACTTACTCCGCCTCTAGGAGGCCATACGAGTCTTTCTGAAGAGATAGAAGAGGCAAAAATTAAACAAGAAACTCGGGAAAAGAATTTCCTCATTAACAGAAGAGGCGCAACAGTCTGCCGAACACCTATAGTAAGGCGCGACTTCTGCGATAAGCTGCAGGGTACGCTCACCACCAAGAAGACGTGGCACCTGCTGCGGACTCTCCTCGGTGACCGCCCCACCAAGACGCAGCAGTGGTAACGAGTACGTCAGCTAACACACAATTACGATGGCTCGGAGGAAGACCTACTCCACGAACTATGCAACAAGCTGCGTGGTCTTCTCCAATCAGCGGCAGTGCCACCACCACACAAAGAATACGAAGGCATTCCCAACTCTGACCTTGAAAGGTGCTTCACACCAGTAGAGCTTCAAGTAGCTCTTTCCAAGCTTACAAGAAACACGAGTCCAGGCAAAGACAGAATAGTCAACAAGCTCCTCCGACAGCTACCCAACCAGGATACGACTGCCCTCCTACAGTACTGCAATGACTGCTTGGAAAAAGGAGAGCTTCCAGCCGCGTGGAAGCACTCGGAGGTTATCATGATACCTAAGCCCAACAAGTCCATAGCGGTTGACAACTTAAGACTCATTTCTCTGACTTCGTGCGTTAGCAAGCTGTTTGAGCGTATGATTCACGACCGGCTGCCGTCACAACTTGAGGACAACGGGTACTTCACAGACATCATGTTCGGCTTCCGCCAGCTGCTTTCTACGCAGGGCAAGTTCTTGATCCTCAATAGAGAGAGAAAGAGAGAGAATAAACTTTTATTATTAACAAATGCACACTGAGCCTTCTATGGGTGGGGCCCCAGTCCAGGGCTCCATTGCCTTGCGCGACCCTGCGAGCCTGCTGGACCAGCTGCTGCTGTTTCTGCCGGCAAAAGCTGAGCAGTGCAGACTCCCAAGAGGAAGGGGTGGGGTTGGGAATGAGAGGAATGCCCTGTGGGGCAAATAATTTCCACGTGGAGTGGTACACTGCCGGTAAGGTTCCACAGAAAAGGCAGTAGGAGGGGTAGAGGGTCGGATGAAAGCGATTTAGCATATAAAGGCAAGGAAATGAATTTGTCTGTAGTTGCCGGCAAGCGACATCATCTGCTCTCTTAAGTGAAGGATGAGAGGGAGGATACGTATAACGGCTCTGTCTGTAGTACTCCAGCGTAGCGTTGTAGTTTAGTGATTCTGTCGATGTGTCGTTTGGATTGGACAGCTCTTCCAATGGAGGCCAGCCGGTGAGCTCTCGGGAAACCGCATGAACGCGTTCGTTACCATGGAGAGAGGCGTGTCCAGGAGTCCAGACGATACGTACAGGACGTAATGCGGACGGTGAGGCAGAAGATAGGATATTATGTGTATGTGCAGCCACGAGTCCTTGAGCGAAAGCATGGCAAGCAGCTTGTGAATCGGTTACAATAGTGAAATGGGAGTCGTGTGACAGTGTCGTAGCGTGAACAATTGCCAGAGCAAGAGCTCCCTCCTCTGCCAGGTCACTGTCTGTAGTGCAAATTGCGGCGGACGCCATAAGGGCGTCTTATTCCTCAAGGAAGATCTAGTTAATCACTTGAGCAAGATTAGCAAGTCGTCCCTTCTTGCCATTGATGTGAAGAGCACCTTCGACAATGTTAGCCATAAAGCAATACTACAAGATCTCGAAATACCGGCTGCGGTTCCAAGATTTACGGTTTTGTTCGAAGCTTGCTCACTGGTCGTACGGCCACGGTGGGAATATACAACATACGGAGCGAAAAATTTGAGCTGCCGAACAGGGGTACACCTCAAGGCTTTGTTGTGTTACCACTCCTTTCAACGTGGCACTCCTTAAGCTCCCTCGGCTTCTCGAAAAAAATAGAAGGTCAACGTCACGCCATCTCAAGGACGATATTACGCTTTGAACTCTAGGCAAGAGCACTAGAGAGCTAGGCAGCTGCCTTCAGGAAGCGGTAAATGTCATAGAGATCTACCTCTAAAGCTGCGGTCTCTATTGTGCACCTGAAAATCGGAATTACTGGTACTCAAGGCCCGCATGCGGGGAGGACTTCCAACCTGCGAAGCGCCAGACCCAAGCATCATCCTTCACGGGGACCAAATACCAAAGGTCACCTCGCTTCGCGTGCTCGGCTTGCACCTGCACCACGACGGATCAGCCGCCGCCACGCTTCCTAGACTTCAACGCACAGTCTTCCAGCTCAGGCATCTCGTCAGGAGAGTTGCAAACCGGCACAGTGACCTGAAGAAAAACGATACCCTGAAAGTTGTGCAGGCTCTACTAAAGAGCCGAATCACCGATGGAACCCCGTACCTCATGCTCAAGACATCTGATGTCGACAAGCTAAATGTGCTCATCCGCAAAGCTATCAAGCTCTCCATAACGCTACCTCAAATGGCGTTGACCACGACACTCCTAAGAATGGGTATACACAATACCAGGCAAGAGCTGGCAGAAGCCCAACGGACCAGCCAACTCGAGAGACTTAAGCTTACGTCGAAGGGCAGATTGGTCCTTGAGCGCTTAGGCTACAGCGAGAGCTACATCTGCAAGGCAGACCACAAAGAGAAGATGCTACTATACATGCGAGGATCATTCAGCATCGCCCAAGTACCAGGCAACATGCATCCCGAGTACCATAGGAAAAGACAAATCGCTCTAGTCGACACCATCCGCAGAAGACACCAGCACGATCCAGACGATCGCTACGTCGACGTGGCAAAATACCCGGGCAAAACTGCCTACGCTTTCAGTGTAGTCGACGCGGAAGGACAAGAGCTGGCATCCACCACCCTCCGGGTGCAGAGCTCCGAGTCTGCCGAGGAAGCAGCGATCGTCCTTGCCACTAGGATTGGTAAGGACGTGGTCGTAGTTTACACAAATTCCCAATCCACTGTCCGCAATTACATGCGAGGCCGAATCTCCGCCGAAGCTCTCAAAATTCTGAGAGAGAGCCGAACTCCGCTTCTATACACCTGCGTATGTGGTATGGGTGCCGCAGCACGAGGGGCTCGAGAGAAATGAAGCGGCTCATGCCGCGGCTCAAAGTCACGTCAACCGGGTCTTCCTCAGCGCCTCGCTTTACCCACGGTTAGCCAGCGCTGCAGAATAAGTGTAGACCATACCACCAACATACAACGCCATCCTACAACATTATCGTCTAGCTCGCAGGGTGTACCCGCCACCTCACCCCAAGCTGAATAAAGAAGGAGCCACAGCATTTTGGAGACTTCAATGTAACATCTATACACACGGCTCCCTACAGCATAGAGTCTACCCAACGCTATACGCCTACAACTGCCCGATATGCGACGTGCAAGACACACTGGCCCACCTACTACTCGAGTGCCCGTGGCGCCACGAAGATGGCAATGCCAAGTCCACAACGACTGCACGTATCAACCCCACCGAGACGTGGGAGGCCGAGATTGCCGCACGCGACCTAGACGACCAACGAGGACTTGTCGCCAGGGCCCGGGAGGCGATTGCGGCCAGAAGATTCCTGGAATAAGGGACCCTCTCACCTAGGGTGACCCAGAGTTCACAAACTCGGGAACACTGTTTTGAAAAATAAATGTTTATTTCATCATTATTGTGCGATAATGGTTACGGACTCCGGCGGCGACAGCGTACAACTACAGCGCCGTGTGTGAACCCTGTTAAGATCTCATAACAGCGTTCCCTGTTATAGAACATATTTGCGCGTCCGTGCCTTTTACATGGGCACTTGCGAAGTCCACATTGCACCACAATTTACTATTTTGCAAATTCGGCAAGCACCCGCCTTGGTTGTCTATGACATTACATGCACATACGCAGCTATAACCTTTCATCATGCTGCCGCTAATGCCACTTGCATGACAATTTATGAATGCGGCCTTTGAAATGAGTGGGTTTACTTAAACAACTTACTTGTCACACGAATCACTTGAAACTGCTTCTGTCAACATAGCTCCTTGCCCAACATGACACCTCTATAGGGTTTTTTTCCGAAGCAGTTTCGAGTACATGCCTTTAGGTGGCAAAGAACACCTTACTGCCATGTGGAAGTTCTGGGATTCATTCCACCTTGGGATTTTCTTATAATGGAATTTTCGCGGCATGCGCCGGGATTTTTTGCTTCGGAAAAACACTGAAGACGCCGAGACCGTTAGAGAAAACCGGATTCTACTCAAGTTAGCCCCCCCCCTCCCCCGGCTTTTCCTCTCCTCACTTTTTTATCTTTGTTTATAGAAATCTCCAACTGCAGATGATGCGTGGTCTAAAAAATACCCAAAGAAAGCACATAGTTTAATCTTTCCAGTGCATGGCAGAAGTCAACGTTGGCACAAGACTACATACTTACATTTTATGCGGATAAAAAATGACAGCTTTATAGAAGTTTCTCAGGCTATAACTTCTCGATGTACGGTATTTGTGCCTAGTGGCGGTAGGGGCAGTGATGTGTAATTTCAATATGTATTACACATATTTTTCAAATACAGAAAAGTCACAACTTGGTTTTGAAAACATTTTTGCCGAAAAACTCCATTTACCGAAACAAGGACTTCGCTGAACAGACTTGTGTTACTCTGTCATCATCAAGTACATGATGAATAACTCTTCATGTAAACAAGTCTTTTCGACCGTGCTATATCAAATAACGAACAAAAAGCTACTCATAGAAGGGTGAGATACTTTTCAAGTAATTGACATTATTCTCGCTGCTTTAAGTTTTTTAGCAAGTGTGCTGTCGTATACAAAGTTCAAGTTGGCTGGATCAATAAAGGAAAATGTCAGTCCTTGCGATATGGCAAAACAAATTCGTGTACTTAAAGTACCTCAACAGACATAGCTCTTCTTTAGACGCAAACGTTTATCATGACGTACATACGTTTAGGTCTCCCAGTCCTACTTCTTTTTATAGGATCCTCACGTTCTGATAGTACTGAGAATGTCGTTGGTGCAAATGTCCCATTTGAAGACAATCCACAATATGACTGTTATCAATATGCAGAAGATGTAAGTAGATTTCTATTTTATATTTGGTTTAGCAGAAATAGTTACTACATGAAACTACATCAATTTAGATTTTTTATTTAAGGGAGCTTGCCCATGGCCATGACGGAAGCAGGCTTCAATTTCGCAACCCCATCCGCAACACAGTGATCTGTGTTTTGAAGGACCAAATAAAAGTTTATCCAATCCAATCCAATCTTGCGATAACCACCCAAGTTAGCTACATAACTATTTTTTGGTAGTTTCACGTTGTGACGCGTTTAGTAAACAATTTCTCATTATTAGCAGCCAAAATAACAAGCATGCTTGAAGAGTATTATTTGTGTCCAAGATTTTTTCGCGTCTGCCAATGGGTACGCGTTTCTTGCTCCTGACTATGAGGGATCGTAAGAAGGGAAATTTTCAATGACCCCCACACCAGGTTTGAAAATTTTTAGATGACCAGCACAATGCATACGCTGCGAATTCGCGTTCGCGTCTGCCAAAAATTGCAAAGCTACGCGCAGCGCCAATGAGTGCTTAAATTTCAAGCTGAACGTTGCTTGCCCTTCTCACCGGCGCGTGACTATAGTCAGTGAGAAGCTAAGAATAAAAAGTGTACCACTTTCTATTTGTATTTTGAGCGTCCAACTACGGCTGCTCTTCACTATGACGTCGCAGTTCCGAGGAACCACTAAAAAATTTAACATGATGCCAGTCGCTACGAGATGCAATGTGCCACTGCTTCAAGACAGGTAAGATGACAGTCTTTTTTCGGATACTTCAACACCAAAAAATGCTTGGTGGGATCAAGGAGTGTGCAAGCTCTCGCATGGCACCTCGTAGTTTTCATGTTATTGGGTGCGTTACGATCCAAGCATCACAAAGTTTGACACCATTGCTCAAGTAAAGTGACCCCGAGTCCGCCAATACCAACGTTCGGGCCCGGGAGCCTTTTATTTTACGCCACCACTACAGAAGAAGCTAGTCACTGCGTAGCCGCCGTGCGGGGCCCACCGATAGGTGGAAGATACTGGCTGCTACGCCATTAATGCCGGCAACGCAAACCCTGATGGCAGGCCAAACGGCTGTGCCTGCCACAGTGAACGCCCACGCACGTCCCCCCCCCCCAGCCATAAAAATACATGAATGAAGGTATGAACTTTTCGGGGCCCACTTCTGCACGGAGTCGAAAGCCCGCCCATTGTCACGGGGATGGTACCGATACACAACGATGCTCCGCCATCGACGCAACCAAACACTGATGACCACGACGAAAGCTGGAGATTGGTACTCATGGTCCGCCATCGAAAACGACAAGCAAAAGAACACCAACAGGGGCAAAGGAGCAGCCCTACTACTGATAAACAAGCACGAAAACTTTCCAACGGTTACCGTAAGCTTAAGCACGGCAATCTCCCACACTACCGCAGGACCACTTTATAGTTGTTGTAAGACTGCACCAAGGATTGCACATAGCAACTCTCACGAGCCCACTACTGACCGAGGCACTCAAGGCAGCGTGCGTAAATACCATTTATGATGAGAAATTCATGCAACGCCTAAAGCCCGACTCCAATATTGTAATTGTATGGACTCCTGATGAACAAATGGCAGAGCTTGTCCGAAAAATGACGTTGATCACGCTACAGGAGACGGACATTCGTGGCCTCCCCCCCCAAACGCCATCGGATACCCTTGAAAATAACTTGAGCATCCACACTGAAAACACTTTGAAAACATCCACGCTCGTATGTTGGGTGAGTCAAAGACAGCGGTCGTCACGTTGTACTGAACTTTTGTACTTAAATACATGTACTATCAAAGAGATGAGCTGGCCTGCTACCCGTACAAAAACCCAGTACAGGTCTCCCAAATCTGTTTCCAAGTGGGCCACAAACGGACGTCTAACGAATCGGCATGGGTGCACCCTACGCTGTGCGACGTATCAAAAAGAACGCTTGACCGAATATCACAGCTTTCGAATGCGCCTGAAGCCAGCTCAACGACGCCCCGAATACCAGAAGAGGAAGCTGGCACTGAAGATTCAATAGGCAACACAAGAAACTGGCATTCACAGGAGCCGCCGACCACGCTGGCTTGAAAACAAAGAGCAAGAGATGCAGTTAGGTCATCAAGAATTTCCAGGAATGCAACACTAAGCACATATGTCACGCTCAAAATCCACTTCGAGATCCCGGCCCAGAACGAGAACCATATCGGGCCTCAGACGAAGCAACAGCGGAAAGTATTCTGAACCCACTCCAGCAACCAAGACCCCTCACCAAACCCATCCAAAGTCCAGGGCAGCTCCAGGACAGCGGCAAGCTGAACTACAGCAAGCTGGGCACAAGCCACTTATCCCACTGATACATCACTGAATGAAAACCTGGAATATAAAAAAATCATTGAGGAAAACAACCTAATAGAACCCAGCTTGGCAGAAATTAAACCACAGTTGGTCGCTCTGAAATTATCCCACAACACCCGTCTCAAGCTAGGCCACAGCAAGAAGAGGCAGGGACGTATAGGCGACTGGATAAAATCCAGTAATCCACCCTGGAACAACAAATGCAGGAGTTGTTTACCGAAATCATCATCATCATCATCATGACTACGTCCACTGCAGGACAAAGGCCTCCTCCGTGTTCCGCCAGTTAACTCGGTCTTGTGCTTGCTGCTGCCACTTTATACCCGCAAACTTCCTAATCTCATCTGGCCACCTAACCTTTTGTCGTCCCCTAACCCGCTTGCCTTCTCTGGTGATCCAGTTAGTTGCCCCTAATGACCAGCGCTTATCCTGGCTACGCGCTACATGCCCGGCCCATGTACATTTCCTCTTCTTACTTTCAACTATGATATCCTTAACCCCTTTTGTTTCTTAATCCCACTCTGCTCTCAACTTGTCCAAAATAGACAAACGTAAAAAGATACGTAAACGATTCATTACTCCATCACTAAAAAAATTTAGGATACTCGCTAGCAACAGCCCGGCAGCCTCAACCCATTATGCCAGATAGTTTGAGCTGTCGGATAGCGAAAACAACGATCATGGCTAGGAATTATGCGCTCTGTAGAGAAGCACTAAAAGTTTAGCAGTATAACTGTTGTACGCTAGACAACAAAATATGAGCCTTATCCCATTACATAAACGACGCCAATCCTGCCCGATGTTCTTCGTCTCCAGCAAAATAAAAACCAAAATACACAACATGACAGGTTACAATCTCCCCGCTCATCTTAATTTCCCCAAAACTGGGAATTCGGTTCAAAAGGATGTCGTGCTGAGTCTCATAAGTATGCCCATTTGACACATGCTACACTGAGTCGTTATTATCTGATCATATAAAAGTAACAAATTCAAGACCATCGTGCGTACCAAGCACAGCCCGGGCAGAGAAAGTGACGTATATTTCGGAGGCTTGATAACATACGTAAGCCAAATGAAAAATTCAAAGAACAAAGTAGTCAATCTCTGGGACTTCAGTGCACCTCATGCGGGATGGGGATACCCCAAAAGACTCTTCTAAAGGGCAAAACCTGCTTCTGGCAATCGAAAACAATCTTATGACTCGCCACGCTCTCTGACAAACTAACTCGCTCCGGAATTAGCGCAACTTGAGACACATATCCAGACCTTACTTTTACAAACGGCCAAAAAGAGATAACGTGAACCAATTTCGAAAAAAAAACAGCAATCACTACATAATTAGCTTGTTCCTAAATTCACCTAAAATAAGGCAACCACTGGGAATGGCAAGTATGACAGACTGGACCGCTTTCAAAGAAACAAGAAAAACCCAGAGGGCATATAAAAATTAACTGACCTGGAAAACTTCGTTCAAAAACATTTATGCCCAGACTATCTGAAAAATGATCGCGGCATTAAATGCGCCCACCGTTGATCTCATTTGCTAAGGTTGTGGGAAGATATACGTAGTTTAGCTAAGCGATGGAAGAAGCAACGACATAGCAGGAAAATAAAGATATGAAGTTAGCACCTTAGCCAGAAAGCTAATGAATGTGCTTGAACTCTGGATAACAATAACTCGTTTCAATTCAATGCATCCCTTCAGAGTACTTTGCACACAAAGAAAACTTGGGCAATATTACTTAGCATGTAAGATCTGACAACACGTACAGCCAAAAACAAACAAAAAAAAACTCTCCGACAAGAACAAAATGAGTTCGAGGGAACATAGGAAGCTTTAGTCACTCAGTTGAAGAATATCTGTCTAAGCTCCACCAAGGGATCAGTAAAAGACATGAGGCATGCTTCAACTATGAACGGCCCAGCCAACCCCAAACTGACCGGCTCGATAAGGGTAGCAGAAGTGCACGCAGCTGCGCAAACATTTAACAATAGCACAGCCCTTGGCATAGATAAAATCACAAGTGCAATGATTGGCCACCTGAACAATGAAACTCTACGCAAACTTGTTAGCCAGGATCGGGAAAGCCAGCCGGTTTTGCACGAACAAGCCCAGCGAGTCGCTAAGGCCAGTGGGGCCCTGGACTGAGGACCCCACCCACTTGACCAGAAACCTTTTAGCGAAAAAAAAGAAAGTTTCATCATAATCAACACCAAAATTTTCTTCTGGCTGTCTGTCCTGCCATAAGGATTCAGCTACTAGGCTGGAGTTCAGCCCCTTTATCAACGCCCACCAGACTTTATTTGGTTTTCTGCGCTCATACTTGGGCGCATTGTCGATTAAAAGCAAGTATTGCGCATATCTCACGTCAGTACTCTGTGGTGTGATCATTTTACTAGAAAAGGCATGCATAAGTAATTCTGAGGACCTTATAGCGTTGATTACGCGGCACTGACAATGCGATGCTATGCACACAAAAAAATCACCGCCCAAGCACTCCGTACAAATAGTCAAACAGCGAAAGCTGAAACGTGTAGCCCCTGTGTTTAGGAATGGGTTCAATCAGACGTGGCATTGAAGCGTTTTTACAATTACTGGTCACATGTTCATGTTCCTAGTGAGATTAGACACACCTTTCAATCGGGTTTTACCACAGGGTTTATTTCACACGCTGTTCACACGCTGCCTGATCACGTACAGGGAGGATTGTGATGAGCGATTAAAGGCTCAGCGAACTGGGAGCGCGGTGGTAAACACAGCCACAAAGCAAAGAGGAGGCACACAGCACGAGTGCTCGTGCTGTGTGCCTCCTCTTTGCTTTTGTGTCTGTGTTTACCCCCGCGCTCCCAGTTCGCTGAAACCATCATGACATTACCAACTAGCCCACCTTTCCATCCTATTGCAATGTGGTTAAAGGCATTTCGGAAGGCGTTAATCACAGTGGCTGTTCTCGAAACACAGGTGGTCACCAAAGTCGCCAGCTGAAACCAATATGCTCCTGCAGTAACTACCTCCGAAAGTGGCGTTCGCCCCAGCAAACGTCCACCGGCCAGTCGTCACATTGACGCCGCAATGTCGCATTGTTCAAGCGTCTGACATCGCCGCCAACTTGACGGGAAAGTCTCAGGGGTAACTTGCGCGCGTACTCGAGCCACTGCAGCGACGACGTCACTGTATCAGAATGTATCATAATTTGAACAGTTAATATCGCAGACCTCTGCTGATTGCTGCACCAAGTGACAGCGGATCAACCAACTATCTTGCAGCATGTGTAGTATATAATTTTCGTTTTGTTTCTATGGTAGAGCAGCCAATGCTGCACTAGTGAAGGGAACAGTGTGTTACGTTAGTTATTTAACATTTTTCGCAGATAATATTACTGCCAAACAAGTGACGCTGCGCATTTTTTCACCGCAATAACTCGTGTGATGTAAGTGAAGAGAAAAATGACGCAATCGCTTTTATTTTGTGTCTCCCACACGATGTCTGTTTATATTTTGTGCAAACAAACATGATAATGCAAAAGAAGACGCGAGGACACAGAACTACTTGCAAATAACCATGCACAGAAAAGCTCTTAAATTTTGCCATGGATGTGTCCTTCTGCCTTTTGCATGCTCTTAGTTTTTTTGCGCTAAAAGTTTTCGATATGCAGTACCGACAAACCCACCCGATGGTTTTTGACTCAAGATGGGACCTCACTTTGGTAGATTGAGCAAATTTGTTTTTGGGTAAATCAATTTCCAAACGAAGTTTTGTGACTGGTTCGATTGAATAAGCGATTAAAGAAGTGCCTCTCTATACTGCTTTTCTTTGCGCCTCATGGAAATAGGCTTATGAAAACGCATCTGCTTTTGTTAATTCATTTCAAAGCTGACATGCGTGTTCATTCCGGAGTTGCGCAATGTTTTTCAGGCACTAAATATTACTGGAAAAATTTACGTCAGAGTACAAAATTTCAATTCCACCTTGCCACCTTTATGTGATAGTGCAGAGGTGGTAAAACGAGAGAACAATACATATACGTAGCCACGCTTGCTGCAGTGATTCCCAATCTCAATAGGACACTGTGAGTATTTTCTGCTTTATTTTGTAACGCTCGTAAAAGAAGGTGAAGCATGAAAGCATTAGCTGAATGGATATGCAGCTAGCACTGTTATATAGTTAAATATGTTACGAACGTAATTTCACCCTGCTTAGTTCGCTTTTTATAGGCCTTACAAGTGAAGTGCTCGCATACCAAAGGCAATGTGCTAAGCAACTGTTTCAAAAAAAACGTGACAAAAAAATTTTCCAGTTCTCGTCTTCTTTTCATCCTGCCAATTTTATGTAAAGGACTGGAGCAAAGTATTACCTAAATGACTCACAATCTTTATTAAATATTAAAGAATTCTAAAGCCAGTGGAATATGTCTTTAAAAAAATCTTCTACAATGCTCAGCCTTCTGGCAAAAAAAGAATAGATACGTGAAAGCTTCGAAAATCATAATTTCCTATTAGGTGTTTGTGCCATTCCAGAAAGCGTTTGTTAGGAGTAGCCATCACATTATTCTGCAGAACCTTCATTCCTATCGTGTTAGGAAAAACGTCCACTCCTTAAAAACATCGGAACCTACAACATGCTCACAGTATGAAAAAATAAAATAACAAGCATTTTTTCTGGAGAAAGGTTAATTTACGCGTACATCAAGGAAGCATACTACGGCCTTTCTTGTTCCTTTTTTGTAGATTTTGACATTTTCAGCGTTGAGCAGGCGGTAAAATCTGCCATCTACGCTGAATACACGATCGTTTATTTCCGCTGGTCACTCCGATCGTACCTTAGTGGGTCATGCCCATGCCACTTTTCATTTATTTTAGCAACGGTTCTTAGTTAATCACCTACATCTGAACCTTGCAAAAGCGATAGCATTTATGCCTAATACTCGTCAGCGGGAATGTCGTAGGTATTCTCTGTTCAGTAGTGGTACATCAGTTGAATACGTTAAGTCTTTCAAATCCCTAGGCATATGATTTTCTGCTACAATGTCACTGTATGGCCACGTTTACTTTTTGGCTTAAAACTTTATCGTACGATAGGATTTTTGCAGTAAACCGTGCAACGTTTCCGGTTGCGGTAGAATCTACCCTTGGTGTTTTTTTCCTTCCACTCTGAACAATGGTTTCTCTTGGGTGGGGCACCACCGCAAATTTAAATATCATGGAAATATTTCTGTTATATAAGTGAATTATCGGACAAACATAGTAAGGCGCCCTATTTGTCGAATACAGCTGAAATGGTTTGCTTATTCACGTGTACACTTTATCGCATAATAATAATAAGGACACTACAGTGGGTATTTTGCCATGCCCAATCGCTGTCATGTGCCCGTATACAAACAAACACGCACACACCACACACACACACACACACATGCGCGCGCAGATATATATATATATATATATATATATATATATTATATATATGGAAAGAAGTGTATACTCATAGGATTGTTTTTCCGTGTTTTGACACATATTATTGAGATCTAACAGACATAATGCCAAGAATGGATTGGGGAAATTATTAGAACAAATGTAATGTAAATAAGAAGAAAGAAAAGTGGGTGAACAAATA
>WOVY01005711.1:0-172500 GCA_013436015.1 Rhipicephalus annulatus
CGGGGTAAGGGGAAGAGGGAAAGAAATAGGAAAGTATGATGAGGGGTGATTGTGGCATAGCACAATGAGTCACTGAACACAATGTCTCGTTCGGTGTAGTGCACGCACAAAAGTATCTACATTATCAGATTCTCTAAAGACGGGAATCTAAACCTGTCTTGCTTAGATATGCGAGCAGGCCCTTTAAACTGCGTTGAGCGTGATCCACACGTTCCCAAGCATCCAAAAGTTTCTCTTCCGAAAATTGTCGGCAGTCTAGGTCATCTTTGAGGCACTTAAGAGATTGTCTTTCAACTGCGTATAAAGGGTGCACACACAAGATGTGATTTATCGTTTCTGGTGTGCTACACAAGTTGCAGTTAGGATTTTGATTTTGTCCTATAATGCATAAAGTATCATCGCGTGTATGCAACACCCAGCCGCAGTCTATGTAATAGTCGGAACATAAGGCGAAAAACACGACAAGAGTCAAGCCTGTAAATGCACTGTATATGCGATAATCCGGATCATTCCATAGTCCTTGCATAGATGTCTTCATACCTTTAGAGAGCAAGGCGAAAAATTGTGCCTTGCCAACGGGGAATACACCTTGCGCGTTTCAAATCCGTTTAATTGGGCAGGGGCATTCAATAACTCTAATGGGCTGTGAGTGGGTGACCTTCGCCCAAATTTGACGTACGATGAGTCACGCCACCAACTTCCTAGTTTCCACTCTAACCGCTAAGTACTACAGCTAACGCATGCATTTGTATCCACAAGGACATGTTTAATCAGTAATCAATCATCAATAATATACCCTACTCACAGGGATGGAGATGCATCAATAAGCGTCAACTTGCATGCATTTACGTTAAGCGGTGATTTAGCTGTGAAGCACCAACAGATATTGTATAATTTCTCTATATCAACGAACTGCTATTTAAACTACTTCTTTAAAGAGACGTTTTTCTTTTGTGTTGCACCGCTTTCTATAACGAGGGGATCAGAGATGTTTTTTTTCTTTCAAGTACTTTGCAGCCCATTTTGGAAGACTCAGTAACAGTAATCGAATCAGTACTTTTTGCAGCTACGAATTCTAGGTGCCTTCTCTGGAGAGTGTGCACTCGAGCATTCGGCATCGTAATCTGGTGACTTTTCCTAGCACTGCGTCGTCTGTGGCACGCACGTGAGCGACATATACGAGCCAACTCGGCATCATCACTACGCACGAGCGTGCGGAATAGTCTTGAAGTGTCCATACGGCGAGTACACCCACTTAAAATAGGTCGCCACTACACCCTACGTAATTACGATGCGGCCCCTGCGAAATACGACCGCCGTGCACTTTCAACGCACCAGAGAGCCCATCATAATCACCTGAGAGTTTGTGGTTTACAGCGCAGATCAAGACGGATTCACAATGTCGGCCAGGCGCGAAAGAACTCCGAAACTGGGCGGCCTTTTTTGTTCCCGTTTATTTCTTCGCTTTTTTCATTTCGCGCTTTATTTCGTTTTCTTTCATCACACTTTTGGTCTTTTTTCACTCTGTCTATTTCTATGTCTTTCTCTTTGGGGGTATTCATTCTTCTTTCTTGCTCTTTCTAACTTTCTCTCCCTACGCTTTCGCTTCCTCTTTACATTCCTGCAACCCCTTTATTTCAATTTTTGTCTCTAAATGATAATTTTTTCTATTTCTTTCTATGATATGTTTTACTATCTCCGCTTCTTCTACCAACACTCCTCCTCACCCTCAAATCTTTCTGATCACATTGTTATTTTATTTATTTATTTTATTTTGATCACTTTAAACTATATGGGCAGGGTGGCATTTGAACATAGAATTGTGTGAAATCTGTCACTGCCAAATACAGTACTCCAAAGGATGAATAGCAAACATTCATGAAACAGCAATTCTAACTCACTAAAAATACACTTCGGGTTGTTTGAAATTGGCCAAGCTGTCAACGCCGCTGGAAACTTACAGACCGTTAAGGGCAATTTATTTCAGATATTGCACGAATAAATAATGAACAATTATACGCATAAAATCGAGAGTTATAGAGCAAAATACATAACGTTGATTGGTGTGACGAGAATTTCTTCAAAATGGAGGGGGACTATACTACACCATATACAATACCATGTTATGTTCTTCCGGTGGGCCTATACAACTAAAAGTACGTTGACCTCTGGATCATGTTTCAGCGTTTTCTTTAGCAATCGACCATACAAACGCTCCTGCAAAAATTTGCAGAACGCGAAATATTCCAGAAAGCCAAACAGTCAAAGCTGATTATATTAAACTCGAGAAAATTGAAATATCATGCGTAATGAAATACTCCCAAACAGAACAACGCTTCACATTGTTGCGTAAGAAAAACCTAAGGCTTGATCAAGCAAAAGTAGCGGGAACGCTTCGCTCATCGTTCCAGTGGTGAAGGTGCTCGGCTACTGATCTGAAGGTCACGGGTTCGAACCCTACCGCGGCAGTCGCTTTTCGATAGAGGCGAAATGGTATAGAGGCCTGCGTACTGTGCTATGTCAGTGCACCCTAAAAAACACCATATGGTGAGAATTTCCTGAGCCCTCCCCTATGGCGTCTCTAATAATCATATCCTAGTTTTGGAACCTAAAACCTCATATATTGTTATTGATTCACATATAGTACATCGTGCAGCCCTCAACGCCCCTTTAAGGTGCCTTTTTTATGAATAGAAATACGGTCGCGGTGCAAGTATCCAGAAAGTCAGGAACAGCCTTTTACGAGAAGCGCTGTTTACACAGTTACCGTGTTTTTTTCGCGTGTTACTCACGCCGTCAACAATCAACACTGCTAAAATAGAAAAGAAAAAAAACACATGTTGCCATGAAGTCGCCTTTCTTCCAGTATTGTGAAGTGGTTTCGTGAAGCCAACTTCCGTATCGAGAATCGCGCAGCAAGTACGGTAAATTCAGCAGAACTTTTATACCACGTTATACGGTATGTCGAATTAATTTTTCAATTTCTTAGCAAGTTAAACGCGCGTAGATTACTCTGCATTACCGCTAATAAGCTTCACGCTTGATTTGCCACGCCATGCCTTAACAGAACAAAAATTCGCATTTGTAGCGGAGCCCACTTCAGTAATCTAGTGTTGTTTGGCATACATGCCCCAGTGACCAGCACTATGCAAAGATACCGCGCAGGGTACTTGAAGGAGGCAACTCGCTTCAATAGGCTTGTTGCAACTCACCCTCATTAAAAACAGGAAGTCATCAGAAAAGCTTTTTATTCTTATAAGTCGCCCTTGTCGGTTACACATCATAAGTGCGTGTGATTCACTTTGTTCGATTCTGTTGGATTCGTAGATTCTGTTGGGTTCTGTTAAATTCGTGCTGTTAGAACGAATCTATTTTATATCGTTGTAGATTTGTTTAAAATTATCTGATTTGATGCGGTGTACAGCTAAAAATTTAGGTGGAACCAAAAATATAAAGCATGGGACGGTAGGCTCATCCTAAACTTTTTAGCTCTAGAAAATTGTAAAGACAAAATAACGTAAACCGTGACGTTACATCAAAGTACTGTTCATGTGAGGACAGTTTGACATTTTTCTTGGTCATCTTAACACCTGCTGTATAGTAAGCGATTAGAAACCTTTAGAGCGTTTTATGAACCTTTTACTAGCCATGTTTGGTATATCTCATGGCAATACGTGTCTTTCACGATGTTTTACAGGTGCAATTCATCCCTCTTTGCATGACATTTCACGGTTTCATTTCTTTCGTGTTTATACTTCCTTTTCGGTGTCACAGATACAAAAAAAAACATGGCGTACTCACGAAATGAACGATGATTGGGCGAGACAGTGGGATCATTCGGTGTTACCGTAAATCAGCCGTGACATTGACCACTCGCGCCTGAGTGTCATGCGGTGTACAGTTATATGCAATGTTTACTGGTTATAACTGGTAGGTTGTGTTTACTTGTGAGCTTCATTTCGCATTCGTAATTACTGTTTTGTGGTATTGGATCTAACCTGAAGTTGGCAAATACGAGGTCTGGGCACGTTACTCTGGAGGTTGTTGGTTGTTTGCAGCCAAACAAAATGCATCATTGAGCACATCGAGACGTCACATACTGCACAAGTCAGTCGTTGTCCGGGATTATTATCGCCATCTTCTTCATCATCATTAGCGTCGTTGCCATGACGTGTAGTGGGTACCTTACATGTACTGTGCCCTGATGGCAGAAAGAGAATGCATACCCGCAGGTCGCGGGATCGAATCCCGGCTGCGGCGGCTGCGTTTCTGATGGAGGAGGAAATGTTGTAGGCCCGTGTGCTTAGATTTGGGTGCACGTTAAAGAACCCAAGGTGGTTGAAATTTCCGGAGCCCTCCACTACAAAGTCTCTCATAATCATATGGCGGTTTTGGGACGTTAAACCTCACATATCAAGAAATAGAATGCATGGTCTGGAACGCGGTTGTATATCGTCCGTTATCGTCAGCGGCGGCTACAGCGCACAGCGCTGACAACGACCAAGCCTCGACCTTAAAGGGACACTCAAGTCAAATTACTATTTACGTCAGAGTGAAATCTCAATGTATGACATCTAAAAAGACAATATCATCAACATTGGTCTACTTATCGAGAAATTAAGGTAAACGCACAAGAATACATGCACCACAGTACGACATTCTCAAAATGATCCCGATGTCGTCAGACGAACCGCCTACAATTGTCACTTGTAATCGAACTAGCTGCCCTAAATAAAGAACTTTGCGTGCATCAAGAGATGCGATAAAATGCTGCTTGGTCGTTTCTGTTTGATTCATTGAAAAAAGGACCGCCGGACGTTATTGCTATGGGCAATGGCGCGAGTGGTTCAAAAATTCAATTTTCGCGTAGTTAAACTAGATAGGTTGAGTCATCTAGTGGGGCCCCGTTCAACCAAAATACGTCTGCCATCTCGGAGCCAATGGCAGGAAATCGATCAATCGAGCTTGATGCTGCTGGGGCTCTCGCTGCTTTCTGCTGCCACTAGTGTCGGCGGCCGCGCAGAACAGCTGGGCAACGTTGTCCACAGCAACAGTGTTGTGAGACGTTCCACTTCTTGAGTCGGGTAAATTAAAGTGCGCTAATTCATGTGGACCACTAAAACGTGATTTTATTTCAAAATAGGCCCTTCGTTGGCACAAAGGTAAGACTACGAGGTTTCTGGACCACTATTTCAGCAATCAACGTTGACTTGATCGTTGCCTTTAGTGTCCCTTTAAGGAGCTGTTCCCTTAAAGAGCTTCACCCCTAAAAACGGTGAAGTCCACTAAGTTTTCATGTTTTGTGATTGCTCTGCCACCAACCGTCTTAATCTGGAATTCTTGGTTACAAAACTAAAGTCCAGTGAAATAGGTCAGTTGAAAACAAATCACATTATATAGCATAAATTAAATGGAGCATAATTATGCGTATTTTGCAACACATGACTCTGCTTCGGTGGGATGAACAAGGCTCTGCCAAGGGCGACCGAAGGTCACTACGTTCTTTGGTAGTCTTCCTGAATCCTACGCGAGCATAACCCAGTCAAAATGAGCAGCGTTTTCCTAACGCACAAGCAGAGCCTTCTATCACCCTAAGTATTCCAATATAGCATTGCCAACGCGCGCCGCGACGGAAGGACATGCAGTAATAAAAAGAGCTACCCCACCCCAATTTCAACGCAGCATCGGGTGCATACAGCGCCAGACGCAAGTGTGGCACATTTCGACAGCTTGCCTCACAGGAAGCTACGCTCGCAAAAATCTCTCAAGCACCGGCATGCGTGAAAGAGCACGACACGTCCATGAACTAGCTCTCGAAAAAGAAATCTGGAACGACCGGCAAGATCTGCGTCGATTGGAGAGATTTTCCGGCACGCTAGACGGTGGCATAGAACTCAGCACAGACGGTTTAACGCGCAACGCACACACACGCACCATGTCATCACGAGGGGTCGAAATAGAAAAACAAAAAATAAAAAACGTCTATATGATGGGTGCCGTGTGCACCGGGAGGCGAGGCCAGCCAGCGCGCAAATCGTTGGTATCCTAGAGTATACGAATCCAAGCCGAAGACACGTCTTCTTTTCATATAGTCACACCACAAAGCGTCACAGAGGATGCAGCACTTGCAATCGCACGCTGCGGGTCGTGCGCAAAAGGAGGACCTGCTCCACTGGCGCGGATCCTTGATGACGAAGAAGCTAGGAGGCGTGGAAGACGTGAAGTGGCACTGACGTAATCGATATAGAGGGGAAAGGCAGGAGCCTATTCGCAGCCACCAATCGTCGGGCTAGCACCGAGTGACGTCACGGAGACGTAACCCCCTCACTATGCGCTATATTTAAAGCCCCGTTGCCTGCCAGGTTCCTGCACAGCGTCTAGGATGTGCCGTCGAAGTCGTGTTAGGTGTCCGGTGGTCCCGGCTTGCGTTTATTCTTGTATCCCTTGTTTTGTTACTTTTCTTGACACTAGACTTTCCCCACCGAAATTGCTAGCAAGCAAAAGAAGAGCGGAGGGCTTTAAGTTTGCTGAAATTCATACCCAGAGTGCAGTGAAAAGCAAGAGTTGTGACGAAAAAAATAAAAACAAAGTGCGGAGAATGCTAAGATTATTAAAACGGCAGGACCATTTCATGGAACGCCGAGACGTCTCTCCTCTATTCTCGCAGCTATCATTTTTCTTTCTTTGTTTACGCGGTTTGAAAAACTAAAATGTTTTCTTTACCCCACGCCACAGTGCCGGAGTTGCGCAACGTACACTCTACAAGCAAAAGCCCCCCAGCCCCCTCCCGCGACAGACGCTCCAGGGTTGAATAAACAGCGCCGGAAATATAACGGCACTCGCGCAGCCTTAAACCAGTACGGGATAGCTTCCGGGTCGAGTCACGCCAACCGGAGTGCACCCTTTCGCTTCTTAGAACGACATAAAAAGACAGCAGGCAGAATTCTTTGCCGATGCGTTCATCTGGGCACAGGCCATCCTCACTTCTAACCATAACGTAGACACAATATTGCAGACTTCCGTAATGCACACTGCTTTTACAGGGTTTGCCAACGTTCAACAAATGACAGAATTCAATAGTGCAGGGTCCTCAAACTCGACTCAGCCAGCGGGCCCAAAGACGCGATTGGATCTCGCAACGGCCGGAACAGAAAAGAGCGTAAAAGCGAGACAGGGGGGAAGTGGGCGTAGTTCGTGCAAATTGTCAGCAACCGTTACGACTTCAAAGATGACCTTTACCGTACATAATATGCTGGTGAATTTTGAATATTCGACGCAAGAATTTCAACAACATGTTAAACCGATCGCCAAAATGACTAAAATATGAACGGTGATTCTGAAACTTCGATTCTGATTCTGATTCTGATTCTTTGGTTTCACGGTTACATTTCACCGCATGGTGATCATAAGGTGCCTCAAAAAACAGTGCTTTACACCAGTCCTACCTGTTCACAAACATACTTAATAAAAAAATTTAAAAAGTGCGAAGACAGTAACGCACGGGCCGTGAGCGGCGTGTTTGAGAATCCTGCAATGGAAACGAGGAAGACATGTGAGCCCTTAAAGGCTTACAGCTTCGATGACTGTTGGATTAATATGTAACAAAATTTACCACTTCACGCAAGTGAGAAAGTAACACGAAGTGTTCGCTGCTTAAACAAGTAGCTGCCGATAAGACAGCATTTTCCATACATCGTTCCTAAATGTGCTCGTGTAGATATATGATACTCCTACAATATTCGAGGTCACATCATCGCGTTTAGGCCATACCGGCGCCCTATAATTTCAAGTGTTTGCAGGAAGATAGTTTTGCGTTGTTGGCTATTCACGGGAAGGCGTAACTAATCCTAAAACTTGGCAGCGCAAAATAAACGAGCACATACAGAAAGGAACACAAACACAGAACAGGGCGCCTAAATGTAGCGATAACGCACCCACATTTGTATGTAGCACACTTCCCGATTCAGTAGCAATTTTTAGTTTCGTACAAGCATTGTATCACATATGCATCTGTTTATAAGCGTTCGCATGGGTGGCGAAAGGTGGGGAGCGGGCAGGGGTGCACCCTCTGGTCTCCTTAGAGGGGGGGAGGGGCGCTAAATCTGCCCGCATACATTGGCTTGAGCTCGAGACAGACGTGAGGTTTTCCGTGCAATTCGGCGTGCGGTGAGACGATGCGGCAGCCGGAGTAGTGTCGTTTCGTGACGTTTTGTGACGTATCATCGCATCGCACCGCCTCAAAACCGGTGCGGCGAGCATCAAACCGGCCTGATATTTTCGTCGCCGCATCGCACCGCCGCATGGCAGCAGCCAATCACAGCGCGAGCATACGAGTGGCGTCACGATGGTAGTGGCGCCATCTCCCTGTCACTGCTCTCATCAATCGTAATCCAGGGCTCCAGGCCAGTTCAAGCGAGTCGATAAGTGGTGTGGGCGTGGATTTGCTGACATCACCGACTGCGGTGGCGTGACAAACATCGAGTACATTTCCCTGGTGACGTGATATTATACCGGATTGAATAAAGTGATGTTTGAAGAGTGCCATTCATGCACGACAACGCCCGTTTTGAAACCGTCAGCTAGACCGGAGATCGTGAGCAGCGATGCAACACGGCTACCGACGTCTCTGCGCTGGCTCGCGTCGCTTTCTACCTTTGCTCTTCACATCGATGGCATCGAGAAAGTAATAGCGTACGCAAACGCATTACATACGAGTGCAAAGCTTAATAGTGCTGTCAAAAACAAGCGCTCGATGACGAGCTCGCGTGTGAACGGCGTAGGCGACTGCCGGCGCCCGCTATGCTAAGCCTACCTGTCGGAGTCGTGAATAATCAGCTGTTACCGCTGTTGCGACGTGCTTGTCGTTCACGAAGGCGTTTTATTCATTATTTGTATAGAACGAAGCGTGGCTGTGCAATGTTGTTTGTTTTGAGCTTCGTTACGAGGATACTAAGTCGTCCGACCACGCAAGCCGAGGAGCCGCATGGAGGTGGAGCCAGCCGCTGATAGCCCCTTCGCCCCCGTGTGTCCCAAAACGTCACATGCGGCACGCCGCATCGCACGTAAATCGCACCTCTGTCTCACGCTTTAGTTGGAGAGAAGACACTGCGATGAAACTTTGCCCCCGAAAGAGGATTTTTCAGAAGGGGGATCAGCTTTTTGGAGAACCTGATATTACCTCTTCTTGGGATATGAATTGAGGGAGGGGGGGGGGGTAAGCAACAAGAGGGAAGGCAGGGAGGTTAACGAGGCACATCCCCGGTTCGCTACCCTACACTGGGGGAAAAGGAAGGGGGCATAAAGATGAGAGAGAGAGAGTAAAGAGAAGAGAGAGAGAAAAAAATATAAAAAAAGAGGATTGTCAGTCAATCGGCTGGCGCTTATGCAGCGTTGTCACTACACAAAAGTTAAAGGTGGTCACAGAGGCCTGTAGTCCTCAAAAAGCACAAGACAGCTTTGACTGCTTTTTGAGCCGACGAAAGGCGATGACGGTGTTCTAGTAGCATCTGCACAGAGAGTGGCCGATCGTCCAATATGAATTGAAAAACGTAGAAAGGGGAGGGGGAGCACTGCGTTGACTTTTGAATTTGGTAGTGATAGCACGTAAAGTTCTTGAAGAAATACCTTTAGCGAAGCAATGCCAGGGCACAGAATCCAACGAAGCGCTACCATGTTAAACTCCCCAATAAAAACCAAATTGCTACGAACGACACATTCTAGCACAATTAGGTCATTCGCTAAGAACAAATAACGTGCACGAGCTGCCTGTTTGGCATGTAATCTTGATCGCTACATAATAAGGAAAGTAATGCCATGAACAGCAGCCCAGATATGTTATAATAGCCGTGATGCAGTTTTGTTGAAGTTGGTTTGTGTGTGCCTGCAAAAAGATGGCACTAAAAATCGCTTCTTCCCGGGCTGACACTAAATAATGCTCTCTGATAAGCACCAATATTGTCACATACAGCAACTACGAGAAACGCGAACGTAAATACGGCGTTAAATTGTCGTAAGGAGCATCCAGATTGATTGAGCAATAGAACAATCTACTGCTTGCTCATGGGCTGCGAGGAAATTAAATAAAAATTAGTTTTCTGCTAACCTATTCCACCTTCCCTGTTTCCTTAATATCAGCAACGCGGCACACGGAATGCGTCGGCGTTGCCGTTCTTAACAGCCGCCACACGTTCATGCACATCATGTGGGCACATGTCGAGCGCGCTTAACCTTTGACGTGGCGTAAACGCAAGAAGCGGCCGCTAGATGGCACCAGCTTTTGCGTAAGATCTACAGTGGTGTGCCAGATATACGAAAATACCTATGTTCCTATCGTCCAACCACGACCATAACTATCATGTGTGAGACGTGTGTGACGCCGGGCACCTATAAGCTTTGAAGTATCACGCGTAGTTAAAGGGCCAGTCAACAGGCTCCGAAACGCGCAGAAAAAGCTCCCGCATTTTTTTTTTTTCTGCGCGTGACCGATCTCCTTCCACGCGTAGTGACGTCGTCAACTTGGCCATCGGCGGCGTCGACTTCATTACTGTTTGTTGAGACCTGGTTTGGACCAATGGACGAGCTGCTTGCTGGGTCACTGTCACCGATCACAGAGTTGATGCCAGTGCGCGTGGATGGAGGTTAGTCACGCGCAGGGAAAATGCACGAGCTTTTCCTGCGCGTTTTGGAGCCTGTTGACTGCCCCTTAAAGTATGCGAGTTTTTATTAATGTTAGCAATTTCATCATGAAATAAAATGGGCACTGTCGGCGCGCTTTATTTCAAACAAAAAAATAAAAGCGACACTTTTCAAAGAGCTGATTATCATGGAAGTAGAAAGCCGGCTTGAGCATATATATATATATATATATATATATATATATATATATATATATATATATATATATATATATATATATATATATATATATATATATATATATATATATATATATACTTTACATAATAGAGACGAATTATGTGGGCTTCTTTTTTACAAATTTTTTGTGTAAAAGTACTGTTTATTTCATCGGTAAAATAAATATTTCATTTAAGAAAAGTCGTTTTTTTTTTTGGCAAAGTAAGCCGGAAGCACGCACAAAGAACGCTTCTAGGGCGCCCGATTCTCGGAACATGGAGCAAAAATATTTACCCTGCTTCCCCTCTTCACCCGCCTCGCCTGTCTTTCTTAAGGTCTGCAGGAAACAAGCCAGCCGTCATAAGTGGCTCTTGTAGCGTAAAATAAGGCAAGCCTGCGTGACACTCACACACGTAGGAACTCTATATATCACGACAATATATGGCACCCAATCGCTGTGGCAGTTCCGGTGGGCATTAGTGCAAGATTAGCTGAAAAGGACCAACAGAGCGCAGCAAAGTCATTTCTTGTTATTAGTGGCGGTGTCTGTCCCACCTCCTAACAACAGTATTCGCACCACGTACGACAACATCCCGAGCGTATACGAGATGCGAAAGACGACGGGAAAAACATTCCCTAGCCTTTGTACTCCGTTCATTTGCCAGTGACCGACGTGCCACCTGTACGTAGATCGGCAAATAGGGGCTGGGAGACGTTGAGGCACTCTGTTTAAGCCGATATGTAGACTGGTTGTCACGTTTTATAGCGTTAGAGAGCTCGTGTCACGAAAATTCCGCTGTCGGCGTCAGCATCGCTGGTTGTGAGCGAAAAAATGTCCGTGAGCGAAAAATCGACAACGAAACAAGTAAAATAAAGACTGAAATGTTCGGTCCTATTGAGGATCAAACCCAGGCCGTTCGCGTGGAAAGCAGGCGTCATACCACAAAGCTACGAAGTTACTTGCAGTACCTCGAGAAAAAACACCATAAATGCCATGTGTCACGACGAAAACAAGCCCATTCGTCGATTTGTAGGCGCATTTGGGAGTCCATCAAAGTACGTCAAAAAAAAAAGCCGGGATAGTGCAGCCATCGCCACTTAAAAACACACAGTAACTTTTAAAAAGCTCTAAATATGGGCAACTATGTCTATCTAGCGGAAAACATATCATGCCTTTCAAGAGGCGTTGATCAAGCAAACAGCAAACGCTAGATAATGTGCTGCCATCTGTGAGGCATTGTGAAATTCTTTATGCCTCTTTAATAAAGTGCCATTTTACAAACCATAGCACTTGCATAGATTTAGCTTTTCATTCTCACAGCACCATTAAAGAGGGAAGTACTGCAGTTGCCATTTCACCGACCATAAGGCGATGGTTGTTGCGGTTGGCCGGAAGAGGTCTCCAGAAGAACCAGTCGAACAATCGCCAGATAACTAACGGAAAACGGATGAGAGAATGTGACAATTTCCGAATACAAGTGTCACGCCTACGCACAGTTCACAATACAGGACCATGTGACTATATTACTGTAAAATATTTACATGTAGTTGTTATAAAAGTGCTGTTAATTAGATCGACCACCTGTACCATTACTATAGATAGATCGCGCTTGCGCGCCCGTTTGTGTGCATGCGAGTGTGTGCGTACGCGTGCGCACGCGTGTGTGTAACAAAACTTATTAATAGGTGTGCACTTAGGGGTCTAAGGGCGCACTAGGGGCCGGATTTCGCTATCACGTTCAACTCCTAAAAGCGAAGCTTAAGGGTCCCCCAATTTTTTTTTTCTTCGAATGCGCGGCCTTCTCAGTGTGATGACGCACGCACGAGTGGACAAGTAGCGCCCTCCCACCGCGATCTCTGTAACGAGCGAGCGCGCCATGTTCAAATCAGCCAATGGCTGATAGATGGGTCGTGGACATGAGAATTTTGGGCATAAAACGTGATTTGGCGAGAGAAGAGAAATCAATTTTTAGCTGACTTTGATAATCTATTGTGAATTCCAGGCAGCGTGCAGTGCTATAATATTTGGCTCGCGTGTTGTCGCGAGCCGCTACTACCAATCGGCAGCGTTTTCTGAACATGCTCAAAAATTTTTGCAGGACCCCTTTAGGGCCACGTAGCGGGTGCATAGGAAGTTCGAAAAGACTTCATGGATGTGTTTGAAGTACGCACTAGCAACAGGACATAGCTATCGCGTTCAACTGTTAAACGCGAAACTTCGGGGTCCCCTAATTTTTATTCACGTGTGTAGGTCGTCGTCGTTGTTGTTGTTGTTCAGGTGCTTACTAGAGTGTGCATGTAGAATCTGCGACTGCCACCGACTGCACGTGTAACTGTGCTTTAACAAAGTGTATGGCTGAGCTAATCGGTTGATCCCAACAGTAAGCCATGAAACAGTGCCATGGAAAGGAAGAACCACCAGAATTGAGCGACCGCGGCTTTATTCATCGGCTTCAGCTTGAAAAAAGTAGGGTATCTCAGCCCTAGCCATCGTTCCTGTGCAAAAACGCTGACTGAGGCTCAGATGCACTAGCTAAGAGTGAACGCCGACTAGGCGCCTCGGTGTCATCGTTCCTGCGAAGAAACGTAGACGTTTATTCATTTATGCAGTTATTTATTTACCAATTTATTTTATTTATTCACTTACCTAATTATATATTTGTTAATTAATTCGTTTATTTATTCATTTGTGAAGTCCTCAGGGTACATTTGTGCATTCTAGAGGGCAGGGGCAGAAATACGGTTGAAGAGCAAAATATATACAGAATTATCTGAACACAGTGAAGTTGACAATACTACATATGAGTGAATACTACACACAAAGAGTACACTTTACCAAAACACAATGGATATCAAAACACAAAAAACACACTGAACAGCCAGTAATAGTTATGCCCATTAGTGCCATTCACGATTTCAAGTTTACTTTCAGTGCATTCTTACAAGGAGTGGGGTCGGTGATAGTTACACTAATGATGCAGGTAGAGTATTGCAGCCTATGGAGGTCTCAGAAATGAATGATTGTGAACATGCTATGGTGTCGTAACGATGTACGTTGACTTTATGCACTTTATCATGGCGAGCTGAATGGTTCAGTGCGAAAGTGAGTGAAGGAATGCGTTGTGTCGATAAGTTTTATGAAATATTGAAATGTGTGCCCGTTTTCTGCGAAGAGAGAGTAATGGTAAATGGAGCTTACTCTTGAATCATGTAAGACTAGGAGTGCAATGGTAATTAGCCAGGATGAAACAAGCAGCACAATTTTATACTGATTCAATTTCGTTATTCAACGTGACGCTATTCGGATCTCAAATGGATGAGGCATATTCCGGTTTGGGGCGGATGTAGGCTGTATATGGCGGTCGTTTTGTTTGAACAGGTGCAAGCTAAAAAATTCTTTTCAAATATCTTATAGAACGGTTAATTTTTGATGTTATTTATTGAATGTGCAGCTTCCAAGATAGGCCACTGGTCATATGAACGACTAAATAACGGTGGCTAGTTACGCACTGAAGGGGAAAGTTATTTAGTGCACAAGTACAGAAGGTTGTGTCAGAACAAGAAATTCACATTCATTTTCACTTATTAGCGGTAATCTCTACGAACCATGTGAGGCACTACCTATATATGCTGTTTAGGTGGGATCGAAGAGTTTATGTCAGAGGCATCAATAGTCTGACGATATATAACACGGTCATCCACGAATAAGCAAATTTTTGAGGAAGTTCGCTTGGGTATATCGTATCATAATAAAAATAAGAGACTGCCAAGAACAAACCTTTGAGGAACAGCTGATTGAAGTGGAAAGATATTAGTTGTGTAGTCATTAGCTACAACAAATTGACCAGGGAAAGAAAGCATTGATTGGATCCAGCCAAGTATTCGCCGGTCTGTGTTCAGTGCGCTTAGTTTTTGTAGAAGTAATGCATACTTAACCATGTCGAATGCTTTTGAAAAGTCTAGAAACATACAATCAGTAAAAATTCCATTATCAAAATACACGTATAAGTCATTAGTAAATTTTACCAGCACATCCCGGCTGCGGCGGTTGCATTTACGATGGAGGCGTAAATGTTGTAGGCCCGTGTGCTCGGATTTGGGTGCACGTTAACAAACCCCAGGTGGTCTAAATTTCTCGAGCCCTCCGCTACGGCGTCTCTCATAATCATATGGTGGTTTTCGGACGTTAAACCCCACATATCAATCAATCAATCAATCTTACCAGCATAGTCTCAATGAAAAGGGATTTGGGAAAGCAGTATTGGCACTTACAAAAAACGCTGCTTTCTTCTGAAAATGTAATGAAGTTAGGAAATATGACGTGTTTAATTATTTCACTTGGGGTCAATGCTAACGATACGGGCCTGTAATCATATGAATAGTTAGTATTGCTATAATTGGGATTCAAAATAGTTTCGGCTGTTTTCAAGTTAAAAGGTAAAGATGGAGGCATACATGTATGAGTGGGAAGAATGCTTTCCAAGATAACTGAAGAGTACTCCCTGGTGTTTTTGAGAAACTTTACCGTAATCCCTTTGATCCCTTCGATTATATATATATATATATATATATATATATATATATATATATATATATATATATATATATATATATATATATATATATATATATATATATAAACCGTTTAAAAAGAAGCACACAGGCCCCGCTTCCAGGAATCAGCCGCCTTCCCATGTGCAGTCATTTCCAGAGTGGCCGCATGTATTCTGCAATGGTGTGTCCAAGAGTGAGAGTTTGCATTTGCAGCAATCAGAAGATGAACAAGTCCCTGTGCCACGCGGGCAGCCGATCCCTTAGGACAGCTATAGCTGAGGCCTCGAGCTACTTCTCCGAAATATTACTCGCGCACGTGGGATCATTGGTCCTCCACGTGGCGTGGTGCGTACAAGCTGGAGTGTTTTCACGGCGTACGAGAACGTGACCTCTTGCCGGAAAAAAAACAGTGGGACTGCTGCCATTACTCACTGGGTGGTAGAGTAATTCACTCTACACCTGTTCCACTATGCTGCTATCGATGCTGGCGTTACAGTAACAATTAATATAGGTTGGGAAGTAGTAATGGTCACTTCCGGGGAGTCGTTATCAGTGACAAAACCTGGTAATCTATCAACTCATTAAGTTGCGGGGCTAGTTCGTGTGTTCCTGTGAATCCATATAGCGTTCATTCAGCACAAAAATGACACCGAAAGAGAGGAAACAGGAGAAAGGGCTACTCTGAAGTGACACCATTGATTGCGTCGATCCACTTCTTTATGCAAAACAGATACCAGGTGGTCCTGTTTTCTGCTGGTATCTGATCTGTATGAAAATCGGTGTGATGAGAGAAATGACCTGAGTTGAGAGTATACCGCTTTCTTCTGCCTTGCGGTGTCGTTTTCAAGCTATAAAATGCACTATTCATGCCTGAGTCATCGTTTTTCGCGCTCTTTCGCCATCATCAAAGTCATACCACCAAGCTCAGTCACCTGCCCTGTTAAAACTTGAAATACCAGAAGTACGTCCGTCCAGTATACCATGTGAATTAACCAGCACAAACTTACAGCGCACCCAAAATTGAGCGCGCTCATGACAGCACATCGAAGAAAATTCAGTGCTGAACAAGCTTAAAGAAGAAACGCTGATGCACTGAGGAACCATAACTTTATCGAAAAAGTTGTCGCAAGCGGCGCCATCACGGCTTCGCCATCGGCAAGATTTTGGGTGCATAAAACCGCGCATACAAGTTGCGTAATGCAACGAATGGGCTCATTTGATTAAGACACGGGTGTGACTCACCATCTGTGTTGTTAAGCACATAACTACCGGTTTGTTGACGGCTAGAGTGACTTTTCTCTTTGTCTCTCTCTCTCTAACTTTTATTCCTCTTACCTCATCCCCAGTGCAAGGTATAGCCTACCAGGCTCAGCCATTTTTAACCTCCCTGCCTGTCTTTCATCCTTAAGCTCTCTCTCTTTTTCGATAATTCCCGATCGCAGTGACGCAATAGAGTCAATTGAGATGAGTGGATGTATTCCTTTGTCCAGCCTTCCGTCTTTCTGTGTAATCTTCACGCTAAAAAAGGGTAAGGGCAAACTCAAATAACCTAACTTACTTGCTATTACAAACAATACAGGAGATGCCCCTGAAACTTATTATAAAATTCTTTTGAGCGTGTAGCTTGTTAATATAACGTAGGAAATGAAAGACGAAAAGAGGCGCCAGGTCGCGACGGCAGTCCTCGTTGTACGATCATTTTGTGGTTTATTAGCTTAAGGTAGGTTAAGGCATAGGTAGCTATATGAATGTCAGAGCAACAAGACATTCAAAAATGATTATTTGTGTAAGCAATCAGGTATTTAGAAAGCTGATCATAGTGGGGAAATATTGAAGGCTGTGAACGAACCAATCAAATGGGCTGGCTTTTTTTTTGTTGTTAGATCCTGCGAAATAACAAAAAAAAAACGAACAACTTATTATTGTCCTTCGAAAAATTTCTCTTTTCAATAAAATACAATCTCTGTTGTTTCTCTTAGTTACCTCTTATTTTCGTGAGTACCCTCTAGCGTTTGGAATTCCCATGGTATGAAGAATAGCCGTCACATTTCCAACTGTACTGCGTGGGGCGCCCTTAGAATGACTTTGTGAGCAAGCGTACTAGACTTTGCTTCAATAATATCAGGGTCAAAAAGCCTTCTAGACCCCTTGCGGTGTACATAGGTATTAAACTTCGAACGGAGGTGTCTTCAAGCAAGCGGGAATACTCCCGGCTGTCTATGCTGACAGAGAGAATTGGTGTTGAAGTCTCTGCCCCTTTTAAACCGAGCTGATAAAAGTGGTTTATACGAGGCGTATGCAGCCCACACGTGCGCGGTGTTAGCGTCCACAGATTCATGCGTCTCAAGCAATCATGCTTTCTCTTCAGGGCGGGGGGTTCGAGGTGCGAATGTATTTCCCAGCGCCTCCCCCTGGCTATATAAAGTCAAATTATGCGGGAGACATAGCGCCTTCCGCCCTCTAAGATAAGTGGAGGCAGCCACCACTATGCCTCCCCCCCCCCCCTTTGCCCACGCTATAAGGTCACAACCCTCTCCTTTGTCCTCGTCTTATTCACATTTGGCTCTTTGGTATTTATTTATTCATTTGAAATATTCCTATTCTCTTCGTATACGTGAACGTATGACTGTTAAGTTTCATATTTCTTTGATTTCCAATCAATTCATTTTCCCTCAAAAAATTTAAAATTCTTTTATCCCCATTATATTATTCGTCGGTTCAATGGCCATTCCCCCGTAGTCGGTATGAGCCATTACATAGGCACAAGCAAGCAAGCAATCTTTTAGATGCGACGTGTGTGAGCTGGACACAAATGCTATAGCTGAGCGCCCCGAATACTGTATAGACCGACCGGTGCGATTTCAGAAGCCACGAGTAAAAATGGCTGATAATTAAGGGACGTGAAAATCAAAGGCGTGGCATATAATACTACGATTATACTACAAAACTTTTGCGTAGGAAATTGGGTCACGTAATTGGCGCAAAACGGGCATACGATTAGCTGCCAAATATAAAAGAAAAAAGAGAGAGACTCTTGAAACAGCATTGATAACCTCCTGGGGGATACGTTGCGCAACAGGAGGGACGCAACAGGAGAAAAGATGGAGTGAGGGGGAGTCTGTGATCATGCCAGGGTAGTTGATAGTAGTCCCAGCGAAAAGCAGATCTCTTTCACCGCCGCTGAGACTTGGTCCCGGAACAACACACGGAACCCCAATCACCGCAGTAACTTCCATCAGGAGCAAATGTGGAATAGATTGTAACAAACTTCGTTGCGGAGCGGCAATGTCTCCCACATTGCCGCTCCGCATCCCATTCTCATCTTCTCCCCTTCTCTGAATCATGAATTCAAACCAACTAGCCCAAATCGCCATTCTTCTTCCCCTTATCTCTCTCGAAAAAAGTACGCACGGCCACAATGTACTTCTGTCAAGAAAGAGAGAAATGCAGCGAACGGCGTCGATTTATAATCTGGAAAAAGGAAAACTCATAATGTGACAAACCTGGTCGGTCAGGAAAAATTACTGTTAGGTACGGGGGGGAGGGGGAAGGGTACGAAAGCTTCCAGGCCACTAACCCATGTATTTCTCTGAAAGCCTGGTCTGGGAACTTTTGACCAGTATTGTACGTTCAGCGAATTAAGGAATGGATGCCCCACAATACACATTATTGGGGTTTGACGTCTGAAAACGACGACATAATTGTCAGGCGTACCGCACTATATATATATATAGGCCGCCAAGAAAATTTCGACCATCCAACGGTTTCTAACATGCACTGAAATCGAAGCACACAGCCTTCGAAATGCAGCCACCGCGGCCGGTGTTTGATTACACGACCATTCTGTATCCCCGCTAGCACACACACCGTATAGTTCCGTATCCCCACCTGGCCACCGTGGCGGGTCGGATCTCGCAAGACGCGTGACCCATTGGACATATATATACACGATCACAATTTTGTACCCGAAAATAAAACAGAAGCGTTCACGCATTATTCAGGACATAATCCATCTGCGAATGTCGTGGCTCACCTCGGAGACGATGATGTCTGGCGAGAGGTAGCACTTTAGCGGCGATCACTTCATTCGGCAGTGAAGCGGAGAGGCCAATTCGAGATGACTTCAGGGAACCACAGGTTTCTTTCTCGTCCACGGGCAGTTCGTCACGTGCAAGATAAATCACTCTAGCTGGGCAATGCGCACTGCACAAGGGGGGGTGAACGATGATTACACACTACGAAAGCTTCAAAGCGCGCATCTGCTTGTTGACAGCAGCGCGTCTCCGAAGAGCGACGCCCCGCTAGTTTGAGTGTGCGTATACGGTATCCAAGCGTGCGACAGAATTTCGTCGCGCCGTCCAGGACTTCGCGGAGCACCGCCACTCTATGTAGTATACGTACAAACGCAGGCCGCAACCAGCGGCGCGGGATGTTGTGACGCACCGTTGCTGATGACGACTCGCTCACAAGACCGGCACGTACATGGTATACACAGACGTTGCGGCGCGGGCACAAAGCTGTGACGACGATATCCGGCGTCGCGGTTCGTTACTTTCTCGAAGCACGCGTGCTCTTCGCGCGTCCACTCGTGCAGCTTCACGTATGGTGCGGTAAAGCGAGCCAGCTAGTTATGATCGCACGGGAATGACACACCGGTACAGACTCACACGCATAAACACGCAACAGGTACAGGCGAACACACTGCAGAAGCCGGTCCGCGGAGCCGATATGCAGGTGTCCTTGTCGGGAGGGGTGTTATAAACAGAACCCACGCAGAGTCCTTTCGCAAGAAGGCGGTGCCGGCACAAGCGCTATGTGCTTTCTGTAGCCGTTCCTGTCAGTGCTTCCAGATTTGGTCAGGGTCCGGCGTCCGTCCAACCGCGTAGGCCGCAGCGAAAGCCGATTCTGTGGGCACCCGAGTCACATCGTCGCTGAAGTCGCACAACCAACTTGCGTGGGGCTGTATACATAAGTACCGTACGCGTCACATAAACGGCGGTTTGTGCTCATACCACAGCCGACATCGCATTTGTCTCATTAGCCACTATCTCTTTTCTGTTATTTTCTTGTTGCTGTTGTTCTAGTGCGGAAGCGGAGACCACAAACCGTGTTGTAATGCGCCGCTAACCGAACGTTTGCCGTCTGACTCGTTCTCCCTGATTTCCGCCCAAGCGAAGCGTACGAGAACTGCAGAAAACGAACGCTGCAAGAGGAAAGCCTAAAATAGGCGAATGAAAACTAAAACGTAACCGGCACTAGAAGATCGACCTTATGCGGAGCACTAAGGCGGCGGGCTGACGTGTACACGTTTATAAAAAACGAGCGTCTGCGGTGCGCGCAAACTAACGTGGTTGCCATGGCGAGAGCAGCGAGTGAGAAAGAAAACTCGATGGAAAAAAACGAGAATATAGAACAAAAATAAATGAATAAGCACGCCGGCGCAATATAGCGTGAGCGCGGCCGGCAATTCCGGTTCGGCACGGCGCCCGTTTATTATGTACGGCGCGTCGGTCTCTGCAGAGCGACGCGCGTGCAGCCGAGGACGCCGAGGCGACACGTACGGTTCAAGAGCCGGTCCGCTTCTCCATCTGTCTCGTATTGCAGAACACGTGACCGCATCTCTCTCGGTATGAGCGCGTACGCGTGACTCACGCGCCACATTCGCCAGCGTGGCAGTTGTCCGCTCCAGCCCTGTCTGGCACGTGTTCATACAAACTGCCGATTCAGTGCGGATGCGGCTCCGGCGTACAGAGAACGTGCTTGAGCGTTCGGTGCGCACAGATGAACCAAGCTCGCGACATGTGTCCTAAGACAAGAAGTGACACTTGTCTGTTTCTCGGTCCTGTTTTGATACTTATAAAGAGATGGGGTGGCGTCGCTCTATTGGTGGGAAGACAAGGGAAGCAGTCTAAAATGTGGTGTTACCCCCCCCCCCCCCCCGTCCCACCTCCCTCACTTTCACTTCCCTTTATCACCCTTGTTAGGCGATATCATCTACTTTCCCCCTACCCTCACTAGCCTTTCCCATTGCTTGCTAACTACATAAACGATGGCTGCTCTCTTTTGTTTCTATCTTTTCCAAGCGTCTGTTACTTTTTTTCACTTTCTTTTGTCCCGTTCTCTCACTCAGCAGAGTTACTTCATACTATGACCGATAAATCGGCGCACGCGTTCTGAGAGCGAAGAGTTCTGTCTCAACCTGGTGCAATAAATGGCTTATGACTCTCAACTCTAACAAATCTAAATGCATGTCAATAACCCGGCGATCTATTTCTCCCCCCCCCCCCCCCTGTACCTACAGAATTAACGCCGTTCCCCTCCAGCATGTCTCTTCATATAAGTACCTCGGCGTTTACATTACCAACAATCTATCTTGGAACACGCATGTTACCTACATCTGTAATAACGCTAACCGAACGCTAGGATACTTACGCCGCAACTTTTCTCGCGCTCCGCTGTCTCTCAAAATTCTATTATACCGATCACTAATTTGCCCAAAGCTTGAGTACGCGTCCGCTATATGGGATCCCGTGCAGCAAAATTTAATCAACGCGTTAGAATCTGTTCAGAACCGCTCAGTTCGGTTCATTTGTTCTAATTATTCCCGTACTGATAGCATATCAGAAATGAAATCTAACCTTGACCTGCCCAATTTAACTGTCCGGAGGAAACTGGCGCGACTGCATTTTTTTTTCATAAGATATTTTTTCACAATCCATCAATGAAGCGAGACCTCATTTCACAACCGTCATACCACTCATCGCGCATTGATCACCAGCATAAGGTTGCCATTCCGTTTTGCCGCACCAAATTCTATTCAGCAGCCTTCTTACCGAAAACAGCCGCCGATTGGAACCACCTTCCCTCTTCCGTTGTAACAATAACAGACCCTTTGTTATTCAAGACTGCACTTTCTCAGCAATGCTTGTAACTATACGCAGTTTCCATTATCTATCTTTGTCTTGTATGTGCTTGAATTCTTACTTATACATTTTTAGTTGACTTATGTTGCCTTCCTGATTTGCGCATCTGACACTTGTTTCTTTATTTTGTCTTTTTTTCTTGTGTGTTATAAATGTTGTACCCACCCCCTCTGTAATGCCCTAAGGGCCCTGAGGGTATTCTAATAAATAAATAAATAAATAGCCATTGTATCTCTTGCGTTCATTCCATATCAACCATCTGCTGGGGGCGTTACCAGTAAAAAAAAGAGGGTCCTTTCAAACTCGCTGCCTTTTCTCTCTCTCTCTCTCGCCTTTTCCACTTTTCGCAGAATTTCGAAATAAACATAATAGACTAAAAGAACAAAGCAAATTCAATATGACCCCACAATCAAGTATACATGAAGGGTACTCGGCTGCTGACACGCAGGTCACGGGTTCAAATCCCGGCTGCGGCAGCTGCATTTCCAATGGAGGCGGAAATGTTGTAGGCCCGTGTGCTCAGATGCGGGTGCACGTATAAGAACCCCAGGTGGTCGAAATTTCCGGAGCCCTCCACTACGGCGTCTCTCATAATCACATGGTGGTTTTGGGACGTTAAACCCCACATATCAATCAATCAAGTATACATGAAGCTCGATGCAGAAACAAACAAAGAACTCAGTAAAGGATAACAACAAATTTTGCGTTGTCCCGTCTTTTCCCATTCTCAGTATTCTGTGGGAGTGCCCCTGTATAAATCAACAGCATGACAGCAGTGAGTAAACAAGCCCGACATAGTAATTCGGGCCGACCACATGTACATCTGACATGAACGGTGTTTAAGCGATTCCTTTCTTTGTTCTCTTTTTTTTGCAAGATGTTAATGCTGCCTGTAGGGAATCGTCGAGCTTTCGCCGTATTTTCCGACTTCCTATACAGGACGCCACATGGCAGTATGCACTCATCGCATAATTGCAAATGCACGTTCGTCAACATGCCACGCCTTTGAGAACTTGACGTGTGTGTTGGGTGCGCGCGTTTGTATGTCACGTGATTCGGCAGTCTTAAATCTGCATCAAAAGCCTTCTTGGAACAAATGGGCGTAATAAAGAAAGAAATATAACGACTCGGTTACCGAAACCAGGACACTTTCATGACCTCCTTGTACGTAACAAACACGCGCATATTCGGCCTGTCTGGCGGTTGTCGGGCGTCGGAGGGAGGCAAAATCAGCCGTCGGCTATGAACGCCTTGTCTACTCTGACGTGAGAAGCATAGGCCACTTCGAAAGCATACGTGCTTCTGTCAACCGCGGGGCCCTCGGGAAACGCACTGTAGCTTCTAAGTACATAAAGCAGAGAGAGAGAGAGAGAGAATAAAAAAATATCAAAAAGGTGGGCAGGGTAACTAGACTAAGTCCAGTTTGCTACCCGACACGGGGGGAGGGGAATGATGGAGAAAAAAAGAGAAAGAGTAGAAGGAGATACACATTGCACAGAACACACACACCGCACGCACAGTTCAGGTTTCACAGACGGTAACACAGTGATGTTGCCCCTAAGAATTGTAGGAGGGCTGGTGTGGCTTTCTGGGCTGAAAATACGTGAAGGCCACGCTCCCAAGATCTTCTCTAGAGTAAATGGTCGATCATCCAGCCTCCTTAAGGCACACTGGAGAGTCCGGTGATCTTCTTCCAAGTATGGAAAATGGCAGAGGACTTGTTCGAGAGTTTCTACACAATGGCAGTTATCACAGTTGGGGGAGTCAGCCATACCAATGCGATGACTTAATGAACTGGTGAAGGCAACGCCGACCCACAACTGACACAGCATTGTAGCTTCCCGTCGCGAAGTCCTTGATGGCAGTTGTAATTGAAGTAATGGATCGAAGCTCTGTGGGCGTCGAGTACAGTTCGGTTGAAGATTCCAGTTTGTAAGTGTGGTATTGTGCGCGATGTGGCGCAGTTCTTTCGGGTCATCGACCCTTGACAGAGGTATGAGCAATGTGGGTGCTCTGTCGTGGGCACAACTTTACTGTACCTCGGCTAACGTTCAGGCACGAGTATGGAAGTGGACGGATGTGATATGAAACAGGCCGTTCACGCGCAACGTGTCGCTTGGTTCAAAAACTCTCGGTTGTTTGTTTTTAGGTTCTACACTAAGCCGTCCGGATGTGTGCAGATGTGCCGTGACAATAATCAAAAAGACAAAAGAGGATGTAGGTCAGTGACGTACTTCCGATTGTCGCTCATGCTCGTACAGTGATACGTGCACCGAACGAGCAAATAACGAAATGCGTATTCACGCCGTAAGAAAAATAAAACAATTTAATGCAGTACTTTCGCAAGTACTTTAAACTGGAGAACAGTCGGTGTTCCAGAAGCATCTAAAAGGAAACCCACTCATACCTATGTTTAGTCAGTCACAGTAAGATAGTATCAACCCTACAGACCCTTGATGACATCCGGTTTCATCCACCAGTGTGCATTAGCAACGTCGATTGCCAAGAAGAGCTATTGAAAACATCCCGCTCAATATCTACACTTCCGTTCCTTTATTTGGCAAAATATACTCAAATAAATTATCTATTGGCCTACATAAAAGTTATAAGTGATTCCCTTAGACTTTACACACGTTTCTTTTATCGGAAAAACTAAAGCGAGGCATTCTTTATCTTAGAAAGAGATTTGAAAACGTGCTTTTAGTTCGACGTTAGGAAGTGGTAAATGAGGTGGCCGGACGTTGTTTGGCGTTCAACGCTTGCTTGCAGTCTTGAAACCGTCCATACTGAGACGCCGGTACTTGATGTGGTGGCGAATTCGCATTATAGCACACAGCATGGGTGTGCCAGAACATAAGAACACCACCCTTCATGCACAACTCCAATACGTTACAATGGCAGACGGCGCTGTCGAGTTGCAAAGCGGACGACCAGAAATGGCTAGTTCAACGCATCAAATGGTAAGCTAAAGCCCCGGTAGTGGCGGACCTAGGTCCAATCCCCAGTAGAGTAATTTCCTTAGTACCAAAAACATTTCTTCTACATTTACGTCTCGGTTTTGGCGCTTTGTGCAACAGATTATGTATTCCTTCGTATCAGGGGTCCCAAACAGGCGGTCTGCGAACCTTTCCTCTTAATGACCCGCGGCTTCACAAGAAAAACGTTCTTAACATTGCTGTTTGTTGAACGCATTATTTTGTCGCCTATCGCGATTAATAACGCCTTTTTCGGGGGTTTACCGAGAAGGGACTGCATATTTTTTTTTACGCCACACCGTGAGGTCACGACGTGTTGAGACGTTGAAACACTCACGTACAACGTAAGCTTTTCTTCAGAATTTTCGAGATCTTGCCCATCGGTCTCGATAACTTTCACTAAGCCCACGTCATATCCCCTCCGGACGTGACCCATATACGGGCTCTCCACCCCCCTCCCCCCATCGTTCTCCCAGTGAGGTCCTGTTTAGAAGCATCTGTACTGTATACCACGCTCCCAAGAAGAGCGCACATTATTCTGAGTCAACTCTCCATCTACGCGCAAGTGTATATAGTCAGCCTGGGAAACAACATCGTGCTAGCTTGAGTGTGGGCGCGCGTGCCTGTGGTGTGTGTTTGTGTGTGTGTGTGCGTGCGTGCGTGTTTCCCTACATGTACTCAGGTAGAGAACTTTGTGATTCTCGTACTGTTTGATGCCACTATAGATGCTATACATCTAAGCATATATTGTTGCATACTGGGTGCCATACTTAGTGACATTTTCCTTTATATCAGTTGTTCCTTTCTTCATCTGAGCAGTAAAACGTAGTCGGTGGCGTTGTCGATGCACCAATCTCTACTATTCGTCACTTCCATAAACAACAACAAAACAACCGTTTCTTCATTTTTCTAAAAGAATGGCTTCGGCACTCCCGCTTCATTTCTTCCATTTAATTTCTTCTACTCCCGCGACCATAGTTTTTTCTCACCATCGGGTCCTACCCTTTAGCAAGGCAGGAAAGCAAAAACACGACCGGTAGACCGTGGGGGCCACCTCCTTAGGCGAGCCACCTTGATTAGCCGCCCAAACGCGTCCACGACTCGTGCAACCGCGCAGGCGTACAAACACATCGCGAACCTGGAAGATGTGTGTGCGCAGCGCCGCCCTCACTAGCCACGTCACTGAAAAACAACGACGAAAGACGTTGTTGTCATCATTTTTTTTGCGTTCGTTTTCAATCAACCTAGACAATAAACATAACCACGAATGTTTGTGTGTATACTCTTTCCCGAAATGAGCAGCATGTTGACGTTATAGCTGCCTCGTGTCGTATTAACGAGGATCCGGCAGTTTTTGCGATCAGGAAATTAAGCGAGTGATATGGATACGGAGACACCGACGTATACACGTGTACGAGAATACACAAAATGCGAGAATGCCGCTTTTATTATACAGGATGCAAGGCCCGTCTTAATCGCTGGTCACAGTGGCGTTTCATATGCGAATAATGACGAAGCTTCTCGCCTCATTATTAGTCTATTATGCTGCCGAGATGAAGCGCGGAATATATGGTGTCCCATATCGACCGCCTACGAAACGACGCAAATGGGTCGATGTCGCAAACATAATTAATGCCAGGCATTATTTCCCGTCTTCACGTTCAATTCGTTATACAGTTTTTTTGTTTGTTTTGTACAGGAAAGTATGCGCTCTGGCATCTGCTTCATTCCAATTATTGAAGTTCTTCCAGTCATCAAACGTCGAATTAAATTGAAATCAGCCGGCACTTTATGAATTCTTCGTAATAGTATGTGGGGTTTTACGTCCCAAAGCCACGAAATGATTGTGAGCGACGCTGTGGGGGAGAGATCCGGAAATTTTGAGTATCTGGTGCACTAACGTCACACTGACGTCGAACAGTACACGAGCCTCCATAGCATTTCGCCTCCATTCAAATGTGGCCACCGCGGCCGGGATCGAACGCGCAACCTTCGAGTCCACAGTGGAGCAACCTAGCCACTGGTGTAACGCGGCGCACCATTATGACTTCTAGAGTGAACCTAGTCTGAATCTGCACAGTCCCTGTTTCACTGCATGGAGGGAGCCGCTGATTCCCAATAACAAGCGTTCGTGAAACTAACGCTTACTAACCATTTTAACTAATGTATACGGAATACATGTTTTGCTTATGAGCGCATATATCTCAATACTCGCTTCAAATCAAGCTCATTGTAATGTCAACATGGCAATAATTTATATTCAATTCAAAGGATCAGTTTAATTTTAATAGAATCAAACTGGTTCAATTTTTTTCAATGTGGCCTATATACTGATCATGATACATCTATGATTACGCTACAGCTTGGCTTGTACGAGTACACAGCAAAACATTATAAACGCCGTAAACAAACGATAACTTAGAGAATCAAGCTAATATTAGCAATAACGCCAGTCGGAAATGGGGAGGGGGCGAATAAGTCAACTGTCTTCAGCGCTTTTCCCTCCCCCCCAAACTATTACGTTTTCTGTGTGTGCTTGTAAGAAGATAGAATACAGAAAAGTGCACTCACGTGCATAGAGGTAAAACATCTTACTGCGTCCATTCCCTCTTTCCCGCTCCCAAGAACAAATATAGAAGTGAACCCCGTGTACGCCCCGGTAATGACGATAAGTTAAGATAAGGCATCGCTATTTTCTTAAACTTGGACGGAATCAGTGCCACTCACGTAGTTGCGATAGCTGTTTCTAAAGTTAGATGCAGGCGAAGGCAGCCCCTCATGGTTCACCTGCGCCCTCTGTCAGAAAGAACAGACACTACGGTCGGTGATGGAAACACAGCCCGCCGATTTTGCCCGCGCTGCCACGCTGCAGAGCTTGTTGCGCAAGCAGGGACGATGCTCCTGTTTGTATCGCCAGACCTGTCACGTGCCAAGAAAACAAAAAGCCTCAACAGCGACTTCGCTTCCATCTCGAGGCTGCAAGAGGCGCTAGCGCGCCACAGAAAGTAAAATCCATCGGTGGCAAAAAACTAGAGAGAAAGGACAAGAATAAATAGTATACAGAGATTACATACCGAGCATTTTCACGATTTCAGATACCTGAAAAATGCGCCTCTCGCTTCTGTATAGATTACATTGTCGTATTTATTTCTAAGCTCTTTATTTCGCGGCTATTTCTGAGATAGAACGCCAGCGCCCTGGGGCACTCTTGCGGAAAAATTGCACTAGCCTGGCATATAGGCATGTCTCGCGAGTTTCACCGTTGAACTAACCCGATCTGCAATCAGCAAAACACATGGGAGAGGAGGTACCTGTACAGTACACGAATGACGCAACGTATTTCTAGTGGCTTAAGGCGCAACAGTATTTAATGGGCCCCTGGCGGTGTCATTTGAAAGCTCGTCAAAGATAACACGTGACACTGTGGTATCACGTGAGATCAGCGTGATAACGCGTGACAACTCCACCCCCGCAGATGTCTTTAAAGTTTTATGGAATTGAAAGGAGTTCCTTCGTGCCCGTGTGACAGGCGTATTCGACTAGCAGGGAAAAAGTAACACCAAGAGAAAGTGTAGTTTTTAAACTGCGCTCACAGGTATTGTAATGACCAGCCGAATGTGTCGCAGACACGAAAGGGGACCATCACTGATGCAAAACTTAAATTTGTAAACGCAAAACCCGTGAAGTGTTTTTTTTTTGTATTTGGCATCACGTTTCGATTTTCTTGGTCTTGCCACATTTTCTCGGAGTTAACAAAAGCAGGCCTGTAATACCCCTTAGTAAAAATAAAGCGTGTCAACCGGAAACAGGCTAGCGTCACGTTCTTTGACCATTCAAAAACTTTTGGCCTCGGTATACCGATCATCATTTGACATTATAAAGCTAAAACTAAAACTAGACACGACCCAATCGAGCGTCACGAACGCTATCTTCTAGTGAACCTCGCTTCGCGTGATGGTTCTCCCATACTGGCAGCCAAGGCGCCCCGATATATTGCGCTTGCTATGTGGGGTTTAACGTCCCAAAACCACTATATGATTATGAGAGACGCCGTAGTGGAGGGCTCCGGAAATTTAGACCACCTGGAGTTCTTTAACGTGCACCCAAATCTGAGCACACGGGCCTACAACATTTCCGCCTCCATCGGAAATGCAGCCGCCGCAGCCGGGATTCGAACCCGCGCCCTGCGGGTCAGCAGCCGAGTACCTTAGCCACTAGACCACCGCGGCGGGGCGCCCCGATATATTGCGTGCCACGGCTACAATATACACGCATAAACACCAGAAAGGTCGGCGTTTCTGTCTTCCCCGTGTCTTTAGTGGCTGTTACTGTTGACATTTAAAAGACATTTGGAGAGACTCCATTATGTAAAGCACGCATATGTTATATATAGTGCTCAATGTTAGTGTTATTCACTTTTAGTCCAAAAAGTTTTTGCTAAACTTTTGTACATTCGTGGTTGACTGCGTTTATTATGTAGTTTGCGGCGTTCCTACAAACTGATTCTCGTCACTTTTCAGTCGTTGCACACATTTTTATCGTGCCTTAAGAATCCCGGCCACGGTGACCGCATTTCCGACGCAGGCGAAAATTCTGGAGGCCCATATACGTAGATTTAGGTGCACATTAAAGAACGCCAGGTACCGGAAATTTCCGGAGCCCGGAGCCCTCCACTACGGCACCCTACATAATCATATAGTGGTTTCGCAACGTGAAACTCCAAAGTTACTATTTCATATTATTATTATTATTATTATTATTATTATTATTAGTAGTAGTAGTAGTAGTAGTAGTAGTAGTAGTAGTAGTAGTAGTAGTGTAAGAAAAAACATGTTTTTGTGAATTTCGAAAATGACGAAACGAAACAAGGCGTCAAATTAGAGAATGTTTTGTCAACCAAACACGCTTGTGTTATCTTTATCTATAGTCAGCAACAATTTTTTTGAAACATGAATCTTACATATATGTATTTTATATGTAGCCTGTCACACGACAGCGCCACACGATCTCTTTTGTAAAGCTTGTAAAGCATGCTTGAATGGCTAAACATTCATCCTCTCACGGAGAAATAAAACTTGAACAAAAAGTTACACGATCGAAGAGCTTCCGCAAGCAATAGCTGGTGTAGGCGTAATCTCGCATGGATAATTATGTGTAGTATACAACAGTTGCTTTAGCCTCAAAATTATAGCCGCGGAAATCTAAATCCCACTGTGATTTCGATTGTCGGTGAAAGCAAAAACGAACAAACGTGTTTTATATGAAGCCCTTGCTTTCTCGTTTTTTTTTCCATTTGTCAGCGACTTTGTATGTATTTGTATGTTATAGACCGTGCACTGGCACCATTTTCGGCTGGGATGAGAAGTTGTTTGGTAATGAACAGCCCTCATTATATTTGTGATGTAGCAATAACCATACCCTTTTATAGACTGTGAGTCTTCTATTACCAAACTGACTTCTCTAGAAACTCACTCTTCCCCCGATCGTAAGGAATGGCCTCTCAGCCGACACCGTGGCACCACCGTCTTCAGCTGATCTGGTTAGAACACTGCAATCTAATATGCAGACCGATGAACTATAGACGTAAGGGTTTATTTTGAAGTCACATAAACGGTATTGGTAGCGTTGTACACGAAAGCAACTAATATCATCTTCTATGCGCAGATACTACCATACATAGTTTATATCGTGATTGTAGTACGCATTCACGAACCTTGATCTCCCCCCCCCGTCTCCTGCGTATGGCCATTTAAAACTGTCATCATTGCAATACTGAACTAATTATTGTATTAATTAATTATTAATGAGGTAATGAGTTAGGCTTCAGTGTCCTACTGAAGGGCAAAACAGACGAAGGTCATTTGAGTGGTTGCCGTCGCGTTCTTTGCTTATTGCGCAATTCAATTTGATGGCGAATGTCCGACTTGCTCGCAATTCAATACTGGCTTCTAAATGAATTGATGCAGCTGTCCTCACTTAATTCAAAGAAATTATCGCAAGAAAGCACAATTCAAGGAAGGCGAGAAGTACGTGTTTATATTTCGCATATTCCAACGGCCTCTGCAGCAAAGCAAGCGCAAGAATTAATTTGAGTAGTTTGTAAAAACACGCGAACATCTTATTCGTCTATTTTTTTACGTCGGAATAGACTTCAACAAATTATAGCTCTAGCGCTAAAGCTACTGCACACATTTCCATCAGTGGCGTAAATGTCACAAACACACATACACACAGACACATAAACTAAATGCAGCGTAGTGAGACATGCTGCGACGGGTGTCAGGCGAGCTATCTGTATATAAGTCGTGATGTCTTGCCATACCGCAAAATTATATGGCAAAGTCACCAAGGTCACTATTCATTCTCGGCGTGAACTGAATTGTGTTGTGAACAGTGAAGCGTATGAGTGAACTTTTCAGTGTCCATTCTCGCTGTCTCCAGACAGATCAATTAACCTCCCAGGGGTCCTCATTTATTACTTTTCTCGCTCCTTTCTTGATTAAAATCCACGTGAAAGAGCTCTCACAAGCAGTGCAAAGCCGTAACGTCACCCCGCGATCACTCAAGTTAATATTGACTGGTATCTGTCAGATTCCCCTTAGCAACGGCGTCGCAAAGAAAGAGAAATACGCAAGAATAATACTAGCGACGCAAGGACTCTTGATGGGACTCCAGAAACGGCGCAGAGGTCCCCTTGTGTGGCCTCTGCCCAGGAAGGTGAAGGCTCATTTGTTCCGGAAACGAAGAAAGAATGCCGGGCGCGCAGATGACGGTGGCGAGAACGCGGAGCAGAGGAACGCCACGATTTCACGCTGGTGCAGCCGGCCCAGCACCACTCACCCTCTCGCTCGTGCTTAGGCCGCGCTGGATTATTTTGGCCCGAGACCCCGTAGCGTCGCGCAGGCTCCGAGATCAGAATTACCACGAAGGTAGAGGAGGGCGAGACAGCCTCCGAATCTCAAGCTCAGTCACTGAGAACGCATGCGCTTACACATCAGGCCCGAATCAATGCAAGGAAAGTTGGTGCGAAGTGTCAGACTCGCGAAATAAACCATTGCGAAAGATGGGATGAAAGACACGGTAAAACAAGACGACTTTCGTCTCGTCTTTCGTGCTGATTTATTTCGCCAATGGTGCACTATCTTGCCCGGATAAAAGCACTACTACGCTTGGTTTGCATGTAAGCTTCCAAATGTATAATTTCATGCGAAAACATTCAACAAGCTCCGTTCCACGGAAATTATGAAACGGCAAAGCCGGTGACCTTCTTTCGTCAGGCTGTCGCATTTCTTGGTTTTGGAAGTCTTTAAGACAAATTGTATCACTGCTCTTTATTAAACGCTCTTTGTGAATCTTTAGGTGGTAGCACAGTTTTATTGCATCTTGACCATACCCCCCTCACACACAGGTTTACAAAAGAAGCTTCAAATGCTATCTTCTTCAGTTTTGCTCAACCATGCGGTGGTAAGTATACTGAGACTTGCCCGATTCCTGTGGCACCTATAGCAGTTTAATATCAGCGTTACCACGGCAGCGGACATTAAAGCCTCGAATAAGAACGTCTGCGCTGTTGAAAGTTTTGATGGCAGTGGAGAACCAGGCTGTAGTGTGTACTTTAATATTATGTGTATTATTTGTAAATATTATGTGTACTATAATGTCTGTTCTCTCTGTGTAATGATTTAGGTGTATGGCGAACGCACGCAGGAGTACAAAGATCTTGTCCTTGCACAGAGTTGAGATAGCTTGTTCTGCACGACAGTGACCACGATGCGATTCGAAGACACTGAGACGAGACGCGCGAGAAAAAAGAAAGAAATACATGGCTCAGTAAAACAAGGTCCAACTTTGGAACAACAAATCGATAGCTTTTCTTGTGGCATATCGGGGTCGAAAGCGTGTTGCACTGCTTAATTCGGAGGCCTAGGCATGATTTCGGGTTACGACGACTGCATTATAGTGGGGGTGAGTGTCGTACAAACATTTGTGTAGTTGTATTTTCAGCTGCAAGGTAAAGGACCCACACGGCCGAAATCACTCTGGAATCCACCCTTCACATCGCCGTATACTTCGTGATTGAATCGTGGCCTTCGACTTGTTACGTAACTTCGTAATAAAAGGTTGTTAAGATTCTGGCCTGACTGGACACTGACGTGCAACTCTACAGGTGTACACGCACTTCCTGCAACTCGCATCGCCACGAACAGGGTTGGCGTTAATTACTCTATGTAAACAAACGTTGGTGAAAGTTCGTGTTCTGTTTCGTCAAAACTGCAGCCCGATAGCAGTGGACTCAATATTATCACTCCATATTATCGCGTACTTTATTATCGCACACGGCCTCTCACATAGAGACAGCTGGCCACTCACGCTGTGTTTACGCATGACAGCGTTGCCAGAGTGCACAGATCACGCTCAGACACGCACTAATTGCTTCCCTAATCTTCCATTCACACTGCTAGTGCAAAGGTTAATACGTTAAGAGGTACAAGACAACGATATGGATCGGACGAGCGGCAGACTTGCAGCGTTCGTCTCGTCTATAATTCGCTACTTTTTGTTCACGTGCTTTTACTTTATTGTAAGGTTTTGAGGCCTAGGTGGACGCAAGGTGTTATAATAAACCAGCCCCTTTTCACATTTTGACGTCTAATATTTCGAACATGTTGTCCAGGTACGCATGCATGCACTCACTCACGCACGTAAACGCAGACCCTCACACGAGTGATCACGCGCACAACTAATACATCATTATTAGGAGAGAGAGCAAGAGAGCATTGCTGACACAACAAGAACAATCTAGCAGAAAAAAAAATAGAAGACGCACACATGACGTCACGATACAAATGAGCATTCCCAGTCGGAAGAACGCCGTTCGCTCGCTGTACGTTCCCAACTACCGAAATAGAGCGGCTTGCGGCGAACCGTGCCAAGGTAAGCGACCGTTGCGCCCTAGTCGACTGATGGCAGATGCCACGCTCAGAAAGAAGCGCTCTGCCTTTCTTTCCCCCTTCGTTATTCCGTTTGTTTTGGCTCGTGACCGAAGGCAGCTGCCACTCCCCGAATCTGCACGTAGGGACATGACCAGTGGCGAATGGATGGGCAACCAGTGTGGCGCCCCCTTCAGTCTCGATATAGTTCACAGCCTGCGAAAGTTGCGCTGTCCGGCCACATTGTGCCACGGTCGCGCTTTCAAAGACAGTGACAGACACAGAACGAAAAATAAATGCGAACGTTCAGCAAGGAATAGTTTGGAGACATGTCTATATTAAATATAAATATCAACAACCCGTATACCCTGCGCTGTCTCATTGAAAAAAGTATCCTTCACCTGACCACTCAAACGAACTTTTTATTGCCGGCAAACTACTTCAGTCTTTTCATTACACAAACTTTCATGCATAAAATGATTAGATAGATAGATAGATAGATAGATAGATAGATAGATAGATAGATAGATAGATAGATAGATAGATAGATAGATAGATAGATAGATAGATAGATAGATAGATAGATAGATAGATAGATAGATAATAGATAGATAGATAGATAGATAGATAGATAGATAGATAGATAGATAGATAGATAGATAGATAGATAGATAGATAGATAGATAGATAGATAGATACGTAAGACATCTTCATGAACTTACTGGAGCACGCACGTTTGCTTTGATGTGTGCCAGTGTCCCTGTCATCGAATGCGCAGCAATACTGTAAAGTACGCAACTCCAAATATCGCTCGATAATCAACGAAGCACCCTGTCACTGAAAAGTCCGCTCAAAATGAAAAGGGTCACTTTTAATCGTCACAATAGCAAACTATAACTTTGGTTTTTCTCTGCATGCGAAGGTAATGGATGGAGTAGCAGATAGGAGCAATACAAGAAAAGACAAAAAAAACCCATAGAGAAACACGCGTTATTCGCCGTTATTCGCGAGCGATATAATCGTTATCATATGCTGCATGCATGTTCAAACTTGTTTTTGTTTTTGTTTTGCGTACCTGCGATGTTTTCAATAAAAGTACCTGCTTGCAATTTATATACGGCACTTTCATTTTATACGTTACATTTAATCTGTATGTTATTGAATACATCGCCACGGCAGCGCTGCGGTACGTTCTTTTGATATCGATATAGCGCGTTATACAAACGTATAAGCAAGCAATATACATGAAGAAACGTCTAGAAAGTAGTTTCTGGGCATGCTATACACAGTCTTCTAATAATGGTGGTTGTTGAGGTTTGATTAATTAGAGTTGCTAGATCGCTCCTCCGGTTATGGTGGCGGAGGTACCTGGAAAAATTGTCCCTACATGGGGCCGCAGGTCCGCCAGCTATGGCTTTGAGCCGCGGCTCGGTGAAATACTATGTTTAGGATTTGAAAGATGCTCTTTTTTTCTTGTGGGCATATTCAGAACAACAAAATTTCCGCACTGACTTATAAAATGATATTCCGCTAAGATAAGTCACACTACACTATGATATCGAACACGCATCGTGTCGAACGGGAGTGCAGGTAAAAGCGTGTTGCACTTGCCTGCGCGCCGTTAATGTGACAAAATTGAAGCATAGCCTTGCCATCGCAAGCACGAATGACCAGCGGAGCTGAGGGGAAGAACTGACACTACCGCACAAAGTTATGCGATGCAGAGCATGATTTACTAAAGCAGAATTGAAACTAAGCAAGGCTCTTCCTCCACCTCCCTCATTCTTTGTCTTGACACTCGATTGCATCATTTAGCATTTTATTCACCCTTTCTCTTACGCGTAACATCGCATTTCCTCACTGTTTCAGCTCTTCACAACTTCACTGCCTTTTCATCACCATTTCCCTTACCCTCAGTCTTTCACTCACCCCCATCCTGTACTTCATACTCGCTGTAATGGGCTTATAATGTTTTGCAATGCATGTCTGCATACACCTGACCCTTTTTCCTACTTGGTTTTGCTGCGATGATCGCTGCACACAGAACAAGTTCGACTTTGGAGAGTTTAGGAAGTTACGGAAACGTGGTACGTAAATATGGTACCGTATGACGGTAACGGTCCTCCTTTCCCGGTTCTCGACCCTTAGCCAGGCAAAAGGCCCCAACACCACAACAGCTTTTTAAATGATTACTGCTGGATGGTCACACCTCACTGCTGCCTGTCAGCCTACGCATTGTTAACGAGACACCTGTCGTACGGGGGACACACTGTCACAGGAAAGGAGGAGCACTACCGTTACAGAATTACTGCATTTACGAACCGTATTTCCGTAACTTGCTAAGACTATCTTCCAAGAGTACGGTTCTGAAAAAAAAATACCGTGAATAGCGTCACCGCTAGGAGGGGTGATTGCGGTTGTTAAAATACCGTACCTGTTCCGTTTACAACAGTTCGTGAAATGCGGCATAAAGTGCGGCAATGCAGAAGGGTCCAGGGCGTATCCTGCGAATATACCGTCGGCTGTTTTTCACCGCTGGATCGGCGTCGCGTGATTCGAGCCAACGGCGGTCACCGAAAAAGCTGCACACGTACCGGAGACGTCAGCCAGCTCGAGGCAAGTCGGGCTCGGACGGGCCGAACCCTGCCGATCACGGAAACTCATCACGAAACTCGTTCATTAGCGCCCTTTCTTCTGACAGCCCTCTGAATTAGGATTTTTTCCTTTAATGCAGAGGACGACAAAACTGCGCCACAGCTCTGCCGCAACGAATCAATAAAAGCCCGATCGGCTAACACGGAGACGTCAGCCTTATAGCAGAGCAGCCTCATTAAAAGGTAACTTGATGTTATCCTTATGACAGATTTTTTTTTGGCTTTGTGCATATTTTAGCTTGGCATACGCAAATGATAAGTGAGCAGGAGGGAGAATACAATTTTTTGAGCTGTCTATTACTGAATTAAAAGGGGGCCTAGAGGGATCGGCATTGCGTCGGACTTGTCGAGCCTTTACGCCAGCCCTGTACCAACTATCCGACAACTGTTGGAAAAACTATTGACTCACTGATTGGTTTATAGACTCTGTTGCTACAATCAACTCCGCCTAAGAACTTACAGTGAAGAAAAAACATATTAATTTGGTGCTCTCGAACCGTCCATAAGTAATTCTCGCCCGAGGTTACTCTCCTGTTGTGCTCAACTTTCGTGGTAGAATTCCCAGCATGCTTCTTCATTTGCGTTTTTTTTTTAGGGGAGAAGGGGCGAGCAAGCTGGGTTTTAATATTGTAATGTGACACTCACTCCTAGCCTCTTTTTGTTTGCTTCTTGGATCTATCAATTAATTGAGTAATCTATTTATTTTCGGGGACATACACAGCAGGTGATTCACATAACCATTTAAAATGTCAGGACTATTTTTTGTTTGACTGACATGATATGAAAAGATGCTCGAGCTCAATTGATTTCATCCACTTACAGTTCGATCTTCGGTATACAGCATAAACAACCATAGAGAATAATGATCATCTGAGTTAAAAAAAACCCTCCTTGGGGGGTTTTCTCAATTTATATACATCTGTTTTCACTTTGTAATATTTCCAGAGTCAACACATGTTTTTTATGCTGCTGATAATTCCCAGTATCCTAAAGGAAGATTTGCGAGTTCTCGCTATTATACATGAAAACTGTCGATTTGCGTAATCCTCCAGCTAAGTTTTGTTAAAAACATTTTTTCCAAACTCAGGGAAACGTCTTGCATACAATAGCCACAGAGTGTGTGATCTTTGGTCGGATCATTCGGAAAACTCTCCCACGAAAATATCTCCTACGAAGTGCTCATCATACGGTGAGTACTTATACAACGCAAGTGCGCTATCCAGCTATATACTAGTTGTCTCTTACGACTCATAAATATGTAACCGGGATCGCAAGAACTACACATAGAGGCAGAGGCATGCGCATTTAAAGGGAGACTGAAGGGGAAAACTCTTTCGTGGTTATTTGTAAATTTCCCCTTCACAATTACAATATCATCGCGCTCTCCGTGTTGAGAAGCTGGGCAAGCGATAAAACGCGTAAAAAAATGTGCGGGTGGCGATGTGCGACCTCGAAATTCCTGCATCAAACGACGTGACGTACAAAATATATGTTGAAATTTTTGTTGCATGATATTTATTTGCATCTCATAACTGAATTCAGTGCTCGACGACATAATGAGCGCTTACAGACAGGGACATGACAAGGACGACAACACAATGCGCCGCTCAATATGTCGTCGAGTTCCGTTTACCAACACGGCGGAAAAATGGCATTGTGTATTCAGTGCGTTTTGTTCAAGAACATTTTTGTAACGATCTACCCCTTGCTGTTGTGCCACTTGGCCCTGAAAGCATAATATATAATAATAAGTAATCAATACATTGGGCCAAGCCAGTGAGAACTATTGCTCCGCCTACATTTCTCTCTACGACAGCGAGAGCGAAAGTGAAAAATGAAAGAAATGAACGGTTGGGAGGCTATCCCGGACGTAGTCTATATTAAAGTAGTGTAAACGAATCGCCATGACCAATGCTGTATTGAAAAGCTGCAGTTTGAGCAGCGTAAAACGTAAAAAAGAAAGGCTGCATAGATCGTCGTACAAAAATTCTTGGGAGCAGTGAAAAGGTGTAACTAGAGCAGTAGAAGCAACAAGCATAATGACGAAGATGATTGCACAAAAGACTGTCTATATGCACCATACACGTATTTTCAGCAATACAAATAAGTGTCGAACGCAGAGTACCACCACGTGCAGAAATAAAGGCTGAGAAAAGAAGTGCAGAAATGTCATGGTAAGCGTGGTTAAAAAAAAAAAACAAGATCTTACCAGCAACGGCTATCATAACCTTGGGTCATACTCTTGAGCTGTTCCCCTGGCATGCACTACTAGACACATGAAGTACACGACTAGCTAACCCGCTAACAAATACGTGTGTCCTTAAATTGGGACAACGTATCTCGTGGACAGATTCAATCTCTGGACTGACCTGTCACGTACCTCTGAATTCACGTAGATATCCTACATTTACGCTCAGTGCATTGCCTTGCAGGCTGTCATCATGGCCGCTACAATATTTTCTACCTGCAAAAGTAATATATAGTGGCAGATAAGGGACTCACATCTATACAAGTGACTTGTCGTAGTCGAGTCAGACACTGGCAGCGGCGCAGAAGACTGCAAGGAGGTAGGAAGCGAACGTAGCCCTCAGGAAGACAATAATTCCCAGAAATACAGACAGAAGTTCCGGATTGGTCAGTCGAGTGCGTTAAGTTCAACTTGGCTGCACAGCGTTGTAGGACTATTTTAAAAAAAAACGAAGCAAAGAGAAAAAGCGACGAGAAGCACACTCGCAGCAGTTCGGGAAACAAAAAAGACGAGTTCGGTCGAGCGTCACCGCGTGTCGAATAAAGAACCTCGAGCTCGGAGCCCGGACTTCGCGGTTCGGTGCCTAACCTGCCGCGGGGCCACACCACCTACCCTCTCCCGTTTCCCCTCCTCCTTCGTCGCTACGTTTCGCCGCCGTTCATCGGCAGCCAGCTCAGAAGCCCTCGCCACCGTCCATTCGCGCGTCACGGCCCTTGCACCATTCCGTCACGGCTCGACTCTCCCTTCTTTCCTCCTCCCGCTCGCTGTCGCCTCCTTCTTGCTTGCCGCTTTCACGGTCTTGCGCTCGCTACCGCAACTTTCGGCACCGTACTAGGCAGACCCTCGCCACCCCTTTATCTTATATATACACACAGCCGACGACGCTGCGAGGGAAAGGAACCTGTCCGTACAACGGCCTGATCTTGGACAGCCGAGCCAGAGCTTTCCTTTTTCAGCCCTAGTCGCGAAAGGCCCCACCCCACCTTTTGGAAGCGCCGTCCTCTCTCGTGTCGTCGGTATTCATTGACGCCGAACTACAAGCGCCATCCGAATTATGTAAGATTCTCATTGTGGCCTGATCACCTTTTGGTCATCTGCCCAGCCTCTGTTCTGGGCCTTTGTTCTGTTCTGACTTCGCCCTCGTGTCTTCGTACCGCAGTTTAAGATAATATGGCGAACCATCGGCGCTTAAGTCGACGATGGCAAATCGGCCTCTATGGACGCAGCTGGGCAAGTTCGAGCCAGAGCACGAGTTAGAAACGGTCCGGCCAGTAACCTCAGTGATCGTCTACGTTCGATCGACCTCTGAAATATCAAATAGTGGTAAACATCGCAAAGAGCAAGTCTTGTCTCTGTAGCGCATATTCAACACCGAGGTGCACAGCTAAGAGTTCTCGGGGTTCAGGGTCACTCAGTTAATGTCCCGAAGCCTCAACTTTACAACCATCCATCGGTGAGATTAAGAGCTGAGTTCATTTACGGCTACCTACGACACCGTCCTTCAAAGATGCCCTTCACCTTCCACCCACAGCTCCTCAGTGCGAAATGTAGAATGACTCACTAACAGATTTTGCGAAATACTTATTACTACACCGGCTAAATGACGACAGTACATTTACTTACTCTGCGACCCCCGTGAATGCACGCGCTTACTGCGGACGGCCGCTAACAGCGCTCGCTTTGTAATCTCACGTCGTCAATAATTCAGCTCCATGTTTCTAAAGCCCACAGTTTCTCGGTAAGAACAATGTCCGGGTAACTTTAATTTAACTCCGGAAGTAGCCGGGCCCTGGCTTTTCTACGAAAATTCTAGACAGCATACAAAAAACAACAGAGCCGAGTCAGCTTTCCTGGAACCTCATTCAAATAAGCTTTAAAAAAAAGAAGCTTGCCAGTGTGAACGAACTAACTAGTCCTACACGAGCCATCACTTTTCTTAACTTGAAGGAAAAAAATGATGCGCTACGGTATCCACAATAAAAGGCTGCGACAACAAAAAGTCGATAAGCAGAGAAACGACGCAGATGACGGCCGGTGAACCCGCCCGGAGCATCGACTGTTCACTCCACCCAGCTTCGCTTGTATTCTTTTTCAGTATTCAAGTGACAGCGCCGTTTAAAAAAAAAAAACAGTGTTCGCGAGTCACGGCGTGTCAGCCTTGCATGTTATACGAACACTGCATGTATTGTAATAACTAACACGTGTGGATGTCACGTCCATCCCGACTGCGTGGCGCTGCCATACAAGGAGACACGTACATAACGCGTCAGAAACATTGCCGTACCTCAGGTAAGCCTGCAGCGGCCGCGCATGCTTGATCGTCGTGACAGGTCAGCAAAACTTGTGGAGCTAACTCAGACTCACACATCAAATAAATTTCCAACTTTACACTCACTCGGGCTCAAACTCGTGAATATTTTTCTGAGCCAGACTCACTCGGACTTATACTCACAGTTTGATATGAGTCTGAGTGATTCCAAGTCAGTCGACTCAGGAGTCCGTTAGTCTAAAATTAGCTTCTTCGAGCATGGCGTGAATGTTCTTTATTACCAACATTTCACCTAATCGGTGCCCTTCTTGACGTCATTTGGCATAGTATCTTTGACATCGCGAATCCTGAGTGCTTGATTGATTTGTGGGGTTTAACGTCCCAAAACCACCATATGATTATGAGAGACGCCGTAGTGGAAGGCTCCGGAAATTTTGACCACCTGGGGTTCTTTAACGTGCACCCAAATCTGAGCACACGGGCCTACGACATTTCCGCCTCCATCGGAAATGCAGCCGCCGCAGCCGGGATTTGAACCCGCGACCTGCGGGTCAGCAGCCGAGTACCTTAGCCACTAGACCACCGCGGCGGGGCGAATCCTGAGTGCTAGCAAACCACTAAGGCCCTTTCTCTTGGAACAGCTGACAGCATAATATTTATTTATCAAGAACCTTCCTGGAATAGTTAGTGGGGGTGCAAGGTACCCCCTTACGTAATGTGTGCCTCTGAATAATAAATAGTGAAATGGTGCAAGGAAGGCATTGCTCTGGAACACCTGTGAGAGGATGTACGTATAAACGTGAGTCGAGGAAAGGCTGATAGTAGTGCTGAAGATGACTAGGTAAGACCTTGCGTCCGCAAAAGAAAGTGAAATTCACTCAGACTCACTCAAGAAATTCGATCGACTAATATGTGGGGTTTAATGTTCCAAAACCACCATGTGATTATGAGATATGCCGTAGTAGAGGGCTCCGGAAATTTCGACCATTTGGAGTTCTTTAACGTGCACCCAAATCTGACCAAACAGACCTACAGCATTTTCGCTTCCACCAAAAATGGAGCTGCCGCAGGGTCATTATATAGGAAAGAAGTAACTCCTGCAGCGCACCTTCGTATGAGACAACATTAAACAGGCAGCACCTGGCATGCAGTCCCGACGCGGCTATTTCAAGTCGGCCTTACTTTTTAGCGGCGGCGGCAACGTGCCCGCCAGGCAGTCTGTCTGAAGGCCATATGGCATTCCTGACTCTTCGCTGCACGCGGTGATATCTAAAGCTCTGCAGCTGAAGCTCAAAGGCGTATCAAAAGATCACACCGCTCTATATTTTCGGAGCTTGAGTCCCGGCCAGCTATTAAGATTGCGTCGGTGCTATAGGACAGCATAGACACACAGATCCGTATAGAGTGATTTATACACAGCGGTTTGAAGCGTGACAAAAACAGTGCACCTTAAACGCCAACAGAGGAAGTAACGTTCACTCAACAGACCAAAAAGCTTGCAATAACATTAACGCACGTTATGGATGTTTTATAAAGAGCTGTGCAAATATTACGCGATAGCATCATCGGGTGGCCTGCGCATCGCCTGCTTGCTCTTTTCCCAGGTTAACCCGCTTTTCTGAGTGTTCGCCAAACGTGACACAAGGCAGCAAGGGACTGTGCACGAAACATTGGCCCTTCCAAACTGTCTTATATATATATATATATATATATATATATATATATATATATATATATATATATATATATATGTGTGTGTGTGTGTGTGTGTATGTGTATATTTATATTCATGTATTTCCCTCCTGCTTGGACCCAAATAGGGTCTGCAGTATTGTGTAAATAAAAAATAAATAAAAAAATAAATAAATCTTAGAATGCCTATGGCAGGAGCTTTTTTAAGTGCCCACTTCACCACAGTTCTTCCTTCTGCGAATAAGCGAAGGGCCGCACGAGTTTGCAAGACAATACGCGAGAACCTGCACAGCTGCTCACTTTGTTGGCGCCTTTACTAATAACTGAATAGAAAAACATTATTTTTGTCCTGCAGGACGTGCTTAGCGCGTATAGCGGCCTTCTCCGACTCCGCCCGACGAGCAATGAGCCATCCAGCAGGCCCACGAAGCAGCTTCCAGGTGCTTTTACTAAGATTAATTACAAATATGCTTCAGCACCTTGTATTAGGTGGGCCTTGAAATCCCCTCATTGATTGTGCAGTAGGCACACATTTCTTAACGCCTGGCGCGATTGCACGCGTTTGTCGCACAGCATTACAAGCGCTATGAATACTCCACGCACTCTACATGGCATGCTCAAAGGGTTTTATTGCGATAGCAATTATATAGACACCCTCTGTAAATTTTTGTCATCGTCGTCGTGTCTCGGATATATATATGGCACAAAGAAATATAAAATCAAGAGAAAAATTTCCAAGGCACCCACCAGAAACTCGAACAAGTGCCCCCTTGCTCCTCAGCGCGCTGCATTAACCAACTAGGCCACGCAACGCATACAGCCCATCACACTAACGGCGAGCTATATACACCGTTTGCCACGGGCTTACTGTCAATGGACTGAAACATTCTTGAAAAAAAGAACATGTGCTTCGATTGGAGAAGTCATAAATGTTTTCCTAAACATTGACGTGTCTGATAGCTTTATGAATGGATGAATGGATACCTGAAATTGCGTTGACTTACTAGAAGTGGTATAACGACAGTTAGGTGTAGTCTTGTAAGATTTAATTGGTGTATTCACATGGGAGGTAACGGCCAAGCACTACAAAAGGGTGGCCAGTCTTTATCTGCCGAAGGAGAGCGTGGTCGACTGAGGCCACCGGTATGAGACTGCTTCCCATGCCTATTTTTGCAATTCCCTCAACACACGGATCTTTGTTTTTTATCCAGTGGGTAGTTGGGTGGCGCCTGAATTCAAACCTAGTGCCGCGTTAACAGGTCTAAGAAGAAAGTTCCAGTTAAATTACTAAGGATGGCGCATTCGGCCATGAAAGAAAAATGCAAGTAGAGAGCACAATGAGTCAGAGAACGAAATTTTTAAGGAAATCTTATCCGTAATAAAACACCACAGCATATTCACGAGGTGAATTATGACGAGAGGGACGGAGTGGACTGACGGACGGGCGCATGGACGGACGCTTCACCGCACTGATCCTCATTGGCACCGTGGATATGTTGTGACATCATTTTTATTGACATGCAATGCAATGCGACTGGCTACTACGGCGACTACGACGACACGGGACATGAGACTCACGGCGTAAAGAGCTTCGCCGCTAAAAAAACAAAAACAAAATGGGCATGGCCAGCGAACGTATTACGATGAAAATATAACCATTGGTCTTTACCAGTCACTGACTAGATCATGAAAGAAGGCAGACGTGGGAGGGGAGACAGAAAGATAGGTGGGCAGACGAGATTAAGAAGATTGCGGTTATGAGGTGGCCGCAGCAAGAACAGGAGCGGGTTTGCTCGTTGAACATGAGAGAGGCCCTTGGCCTGGAGACGACGTAGTCAAATTCGCAAAAAAAAAAAGTTGCGTTATGCTATTGAAGAAAAGAAGGAGACTAGAGAGAAAGTGGATGAAGAAATTGGCAGCATATCCACGGAGTGAATGATGGAGAGTGGGGCGAAGCATTCGTCCGTCCATTCGTTCTTGCTTCCGTCCGTCCATGCGTCCGTCTGTGTGACCGTCCATGCATCCATCCGCCCGTCCCTGCGTGCGTCTGTCCGTGCGTCCGTCCTTGTGTTCGTCCATGCATCCAGCCCTGCGTCCGCTCATGCGTCCATCCATGCATCTGTCTGTGTGTCCGTTCGTCCATCTATTCAACACTCCAAGTACCACCATTTCGCATCTTTTCATCATATATTCCCCATATAGAAGCACCGCCATTCAGCGGACATTCCAAGGACTAAACGAGAGGTGGCACACGCACACTTTCTTACGGCTTGCGCTTCGTATTTACTTCCCACCTTTAACCACCTCGAGTTCATGGTATATACTAGTTCACTGTATTTATGACACTGCGGCCCAACGCTCGCTAAACCTTTCTAAAACTTAGGAGGTTACACCCAGTGAGTATAACGTAGCAACCCCTTCTTGTCAGATAGTGCTCAATTTACATGCTAATGACTGCTAATGGGGATCGCAGCGTGCACGTTAACTAAAAGACGAATGCCCCTATCTCTCATTTCCCATTAGCAGCCATTGACATGTACATTGAGCACTATTTTTACTGTTCAACAACGCACAGAAGAAATCTCTCACCGGCACCACCTTGGAGGTCAAAATTTTATACTTGTTACACACTACAACGGCTACGAGGGACGAACGGGTGTCGCTATAAAGAGCTTTGCCCCTAAAAGGCAGAGCTAGAAAGCCTCAAAACAGCGAAACTGGGCGATTCTGAAGACTAATCTGGTTGCTTCTAGCTTTCGGGTGTAAAAAGAGCCCGAAAAGAGAGATAATGACTCAAAAAGAGACTACAGGGCGCTGAATTCACAGCTAAACTTTGTTGGAAGACCCACGCACCTTTATCAAGCCACCAACCTAGTCCCGTGATACACTATGGCGTCTGCGCAGCAGATCAAACAAGATACAAAGTACACCTAATAATGGTGAAAAGCGACACCTTTGTAAACACCCGAGAAAAAAAGAAAAAAACAAACCTTCTACTGCAGAGAGCATGCGTAAAATGAATAAAAAACTAATAATCGCTTTAACTTGGCAGCGCTGAGCCCAGGTATCGAACCTCTCACCAAAGGCCATACACGGTTTCCCCACGTACCTTTCCCCGTCCCTTTCAAAGGTGAGGGAAAGCATGAAGCACTAGCTAGCTCAACTTTCTCTTCTAATGCTTCTAGGTCGTTTCTGTGCTTTGGCTACGTGATGCTACGTAGTGTTTACCTTGACTTTCAGCGCAAAGAAGCCAAATACCAAATAGTAACAGACACGAGACGGACTTCCAAACTCCAGAAAGAGGAAATCGCGCTGAAACGAAGTGTTCGCACCCCATCTAGATCTACAGGCATGTGATCGTTGGCACGGGTGTTCCAACTCTAGAGATGAATACTCGCGCAGGAGCCAAACGTTAGCACCTCTCGTGTATTTACGGACACCTCGTCATTGGCGTATAGGCCTTCCAGTGATATATGTCTCTGGCTCCCGGCCGCCGCTTCGCATCCAATTGCTGGACCTACTGTCGCTTTATTTTAGTGAAACAGTGTCTAGTGGTGAAATTTACACAATTTCTGCGTTGCACACCCGTTTATGACGATGATAGACTTTACTTATTACGTCTAGTTTATGCAACTACGCTGTCCGAAGACAGGCAACGAATTCAGCCTGCACTGCTTTGTATTAGGTTCCTATAGCAGCGGGGAAGAGATAAAAGAGAGAAAATTTTTAGCTGAGGAAATTAAGGTCACTGTGCTGTCACCGACGTTCCAACGGACACAATAGGGAGAAACATTTCGACATATTGTCTCGCGAATGAGGGTCCAGAAAGTTCCAGTGGACGCAGCATAGTGATTGTTGAAGACCTCTTCCGAGATAAGTCTTGAACCTCATGAAGTTTCCTAAATATACACTAGAGGGAGCTCTGGCGCTAGTGTCTCTGGCGCTGTGATGTTGTGAGAGGAATATGGAAAGGGGTCATGGTTCCTGGGCTGACGTTCGGCAATGCGGTCTTGTGCATGAGATCAGAAGTTCAAGCAAGATTAGAAATTAAGCAACGTGGAATAGGTAGGGTTGCTTTAGGAGCTCACGGGAATACACCAAATCAGGGAGTACAAGGTGATATGGGATGGACATCGTTTGAGGGCAGGGAAGCTAGCAGCAAGATAAAATTTGAGAAGCGATTGAGAGAAATGGGGGAGGAGCGTTGGGCTAGGAAGCTTTTCAGCGACTTGTACATGAAGAATGTCGATACAAAATGGAGGAAGCGAACCAGGAAATTGACTTGTAAATACTTAGAAAACAGCAGGTGGCTCAACCAAAAAGAACTATCGGTTAAGAAGAAAGTGAAGGAAACGGAGACTGACATGTGGAGAATGGACATGATTAAGAAGTCAGCACTAGAGATCTATCGAACTTTTAAGCAGGAAATTGCCAAGGAAAGGATCTATGATAATACTCGGGGTAGTTCTCTACTGTCTGAGGCCAAGACGGGAGTACTGCGAACCAAGACATATCGGGCCAAATACGAAGGGGTAGACACAGTATGCAGTGCGTGTGGAGAGGAAGAAGAAACTGCTGAACACTTGATAATGTTCTGTAAAGGGCTTCACCCTATAGTTCAGGATGATGGCGCAGAGTTTTTCAAAGCACTGGGGTTTAGGGACCGGGAGGGCAAAATAGACATTAAGCAAGTAGACTTAACTAGAAGGAGGTTATCTGATTGGTGGCTAAAGTCAAGGCACGAGTGAAAATTAAACTCTTCACTGCAAAGTACGAATCCTCAAACTCACTTTTGAAAGAAAAAAAATAAATCTAGTTTTTGGTTCATTAAGTATTACGGCTTGGTGGCGCTAGCCACCACCCAATCTAAAGGGTACAGCCATATCCATCCATCCATCCTATGGGAGCTCTAACGCATGGCTTCAGCAAGCATGGGAATTATGTGTGGTACATAAATTTGCCTAGTCTTCGCACTGTACGTTTCTTCTGGGTTCGCGTAGCTTGAAGCTGCTTTGTCATGAATAAAAAATAGGCAAATAATAGAAACTTACGCTTAAGCGCCATAATATTTTAGATTTACCACTTCAAATCTTGTCATGAAGTTCAAAAGCGTTCATTCTTTACTTCGAAACAAAACCGAAACAAAGCAATAAACTAAGCCACAAGGGCGATTGACCCCCCGCAAATACGAAGACTAAGCAAATCCATGTCATACCCATAATTCCCATGGTCACTGAATGATTGCAGCGCCAAAGTCCTCTCTAGTTAATTTTAGGAAGCTCTATGGTGAACCTAATATACAAATAATCTTAGGAAATAGGCTGCTGAGTCATTGAAAGTCACACTTTCAAAGCACTTTCTTCGCTATACCACGTGACAGATTGCTTTCATTTTTCTTTCTTTCAAAATATTTTTTACGCAGTCGTGCGGTAAAGTTGCCTGCACAGATCTTGCGGTTCAAGTGGCGGAAAAAAAAAAGGAGAAGGCGTCAAAATGCTTAAGACCTTGATACCGGGCCAAGCTGCTCGATTCATAGCCCCTATTTCTGGATCACTTAGGAGCGTCAACTAAAAGCGTCAAGCTGAAAGGTACATTGCGACAGTTTCGTTTCACTCGAGGGGCTAAAGTATGAACCTGGCACTGCAATGAAGAGCTCGTTGTATCTAGAATGCCTGGTGTGACTAAGTCTCAATTTGGAGCGCCCACTATGCATATGCATGACGTTGGGGTCACGTCACAAGGGCCATAAGAAATGCGTGGTGTTCCAAGAGACGCGAGCGCTTCGTGATATTGTATTTCAGTGGTTGCCGAGTCATTGCGGAATCGTTGGCAATGACCGCGCAGATGAAGCTGCTCGATCGGCTCATGACCAAGACCAGCGCACGCCCATACCACTCTTGAGAACGGACGCTGCAAGGCTTCTACAATCACTTGCTCGCCGTATATCTCTCCTACAATGGAATACACAGGGTTTCTCCAACACGCACCTGTATTCGATTGACCCAAACTTGCAACTTCGTTTGCCATCCGGGTTCCCACGATGCGCTGAAACTTTACTGTGTCGCATGAGGTTGGGCGTGGCAATTACGAATTCGTACTCTCGTCTCCTTGGAATGGCGAGCACTTCAGCATGCAACATCTGCGCCTGCGAGGAAACGCTTGAACACATTCTATGTCATTGCCCAGCATACCAGACCGAACGACGTATTATGGAAGCCAAGCTCTGTCAGCTGGATTCACGACCGCTTACAGAAGAGAAGATCCTGGGACCTTGGCCGACGGCCTCCCATACGCGCAAAGCCACGAAAGCCCTCTTGTACTTTTTAAGGAACACCAAACTTCACGACCGCTTGGGAAAGAACTGTGCGAGGCCGTGCTGTGTAGTTTCGAGCTGACTATTTATGCTTCTCTTTCTTACTCCTCTTCTTTTCTGTCTCTTTTCGTTCTATTATTCCCCTTTTCCCCCACCCCAAGTGTAGGGTAGCCAACCGAGCCAAGCTTGGTTAACCTCCCTGCCTTTTCTCTCTATTTATCTCTCTCTCTCTCTCTCCAAGAGACGCCATCTTAATAAACTTTATTGAGATAATCCAGTGGTAATACTTTCTACTATGAATGATGAAAATATCAAAGCATTTTTTTCGCCTTTGCTAGTGGCCTTGGTGCTTACACCTGAAAAGGTACAGTGACCAGATGTTACTTAGGCTACAATTTATTTAGTACTGCAATTAATAATTTGTAATTAGGTTACAGGACCTCTTAGTGCAGCAACATTATTGCGGCACATTGCAGATGGAGCTATTGGCTCAGTTTCCTACTCTATCATAAATCATCCAATTGAGCCTAGAGCATACTCTGAGTAGCATATGCTATACAAAGTGAGCCCTACAACCTTCATAACACCGGTTATTCTTTGGTAAATGCTTATTCTATGGTGGTTCGGTATCAACTTGAGTATTTATTTTTCTAAAACAGGTATACACAGTGCATACTTATTTAGTGGCAGTTATATGTCCACGCTATCATCATAATCCGTTTGGCTTCATGCTGTTTCACTTCAAACATTGTTTGAATGAGAAGTTTTACAGCACACAATGCACATAAGCACGCACACAGACACACAATATCATGTCCAGCAATCTGAGACTTCTACTAGTGCGGCAAAGCCGACCCCAAGGGGAAGCGCTGGGCATAAAGCTATGGGGGGCGTTCTCCAAGAAATGATTCTGAGCAATGCCTGTTTTTTTGCTAATTGCACTTCAGGCACTTAATGCTGACAACGTCCTTCAGCTGCGCAACGCGATTAGTTTTATTTGGCCGGCTGGGGTTATTTCTCTAGGCACTTTTGTGCATTTATTGAAAATGTTTGGTGTGATTTTTGAAAAGCTAATTGTAGTGCAATGGATAAGTTATTCGCTAATTGCGCTCTAGTGGCATGTACGGTAGAACAAACTGTCTTCGTGTTTGCAATTCAGTGGTATTACACAGGGTGGATTTTTTCCTGAAGAGCTTTACCAATCGATAGTGCAGGAAAGCAGCGTTGCAGGGGTGAAAGTATCACCTGTCGGTATATCGATGAAAGAGTGGACGTTGATCATGGTGAAACCTGTGCAAAAGTCTGCAGATGTGATGTGCGTTGTGGTGTACAGCATGAAGGTCTGTACACCACGTGGAGGCAAAAACGGGGAGCTAAAAGCGATGTCCCGTATTGCTGGGTATGATTGCCGCGAGACTTCAGAAGTGCGGGGGTCTTTTAGTTAACCATGGTGTAGCCAGCTCTCGAGAAGCACGTCCGTAGCTACTGGCTCTCGAACGAAGAAAAAGCTTGCATCTTCTTCTCTTTCAGGACCGGAACCGCCATTGCCCTTGACTTGATTAGGTGTAGGTAGCAATATGGTTGTTTGTCTCTTTTTTTTCTTGGGAGGGGGAATTCAGGTTTTGTATCAAAATGTTAACGTAGCAAGGCTGTCGTTTTCGCACACTAACTCCACAGTAAGGCGGAAATACTTCGCCACAGAAGAAATGACGTGGTTTTGATCAATTAACAAAAACAGCCTAATTCGATCACTCTTGAACTATAGACTTGAAGGCAGTTAATATTGTCAGAAATTTGTATTACATGAAAATCATTGATGGTATACCCATTCATTCTTCAGAGATTACGAAAATGCCACGTTATTTGAAATAACCGTCACCGAATGCTAACGGTGATATAAAAACTACTCGCGCCCGGCGCGCACGATGTAAGGCCTTTGTTACGTCATATCGGAACTACCCTCGTCAAGGTAGTGACGAAATTTGCTCTCGTGTGCTTCCTCTTCTGTGTATAACTTTCTATCCTCTCCTGTGTCTGTGGTTTTGGGGGATTCACTTCTGGCTTCAACTTGTGCGTTTGGGTCTGAGCCATGCTTGTATAGCAGCCGTCAGCGAAGCGATAAGGCGATGTGACGTAAGAGCATGCATAACTACGTGCAACCGATGTTGTCTTTTATGCTTATGTTCAAGTGTTTCTAGTACCACTAAGCTGTCGAAGGTTGAAACATATAACGTGTCTCTCTTTTTTCTTTTTGGTACTCTAGCTGAAAAACATAGCTATTGAGGAAATCAATGCAACGTGTTAGGACAGGCGGGTGCGGGACCAATGCGAACGCATCGACTTTCAAGATACGCTAATGTACGTTGCTGCGGGAAAATCGAAGGAGAAAGCGACGGTGGGTGCAAACAGGCGATGCGTTTTCAGACAATACTGCCGCTCGAAAATATTCCACCTCTGTCGCTTCAATGCACGCCAATGAAGGAAGGTTCGCAGGAGCACTCGGCCACAATACAGCGGCAATCTCACGCTGGTAAACTTGTTCACAGAACAACGACGTAAGGGGTGGGGGTACTTTCTGTTCAGAGTTAGGTGGCGAACGCACGTTGGCCCCGTTTGTTGTAAACACGGCCGTCAGGGCCACGCTCTTGAGCTCCGCGGAACCAGCTGCAACGTCCGTCCGCGAGACAGTTGCCTTTGCCAATTGGCTGCAATGTGGCCGGTATGGTTGTGAGGGCCGATGCAAGCGTAGAGCTAAAACAGAAGTGCGAGCTCGTTGGGCCATTTGTCTTCCGGTGGCGCTTCCCGCATGCTACAGTGTGTGTCAAGAAAAGAAATAAAAAAACAGTCGTCTGCCTCCCTGGCAAAGCGAAACGGCGCCTCTTGTTTTAAGACCACAAGTCCCTTCTCTTCCTTTTCTCTCCATTTCTCCCTAGCGTAACCCTAAGACGTGCGCGTCTCGGTGCACTACTAGAGTACCGGTAGTAAACAAGAAGATATAACTGTCAATCTTCGCACTCTGCCATTCTATTTTGGGCAACTCAAAAACAAAAGCTTGTTTCTTTTCAAACGTCTACGCTATGGCGCGTAAAACAAATAAGGTTTAAGTAAGATATATGTGCTTGGTTCTTTTAGTAGCGGAGCTGTTAAGCGAATAGTTTCTTGTCCGACGAAGCTCAAAAGCTACACCGTGCGCGGTGGTCTAGTGGCTAAGGTACTCAGCTGCTGACCCGCAGGTCGCGGGATCGGATCCCGGCTGCGGCAGCTGCATTTCCGATGGAAGCGGAAATGTTGTAGGCCCATGTGCTCAGATTTGGGTGCATGTTAAAGAACCCCAGGTGGTCGAAATTTGCGGAGCCCTCCACTACGGCGCCTCTCATAATCATATCGTGGTTTTGGGACGTTAAACCCCACAAATATCTCAATTATAAACGGGTACGTCTCCCAGAAATTAGGTAAATCCCACAGCACAACACTGGTCCCTAAACACTGGTCCCTAAAGAAAGCAACGGCCAACCAGGAAACAAATGACTGTGACATTGGATCGGCAAAAAATTTGTTGTAACTCACCCAGACTCAGTCAAGAAATACTTTTCGCTCAGCGAGCTCAACTGCAATCCCACTCACCGAAATTATCCCCAAGAGAACTCACTTTGACTCAGAATAACTTAGCTTTTTTTTTCTCTGCCGGACTCACCCGAACTCAAGCTCTTCAAGATATTGTTCATCCCAACTCACTCAGACTCAGACTCAGGATTGAGTCTGAGCTAGTCGACGCATAAGTTCGATTGCGTAAAATTACGTTTTCGTCCACCGGAAATCAAATAAAAATTTCTTTCTCTCTCTCCCTTTCCCAATTGCGGTGTGAATTCTCTTTATCCTCAACATCTAACATAGTCGGTGTTCCGTCTGATCTTGTTGCTACAAATGCGAGTGGTTTTCATTCAGTAGGGACGTTTATTTATGAAATATGTGACTTACGCGAGATATCTCTAAAAAGAAAGTCCCGTGAATGTTTAGGTCTCGTGAAAACTTTGTGGGGGGGGGAGAAAAATCATGGGCCGCCCCGATAACTGACGCCTTTGATCAATAAATTTGAAGTAACACAAGAACTTTAACGCATTGAGATATGTGCAGAAAGACTTGAGTACAACCGTAAGCCAACACGAGGCTGATAGTAATGCTGATAGGTGAGGTCCAGTTTCACTGTTTAAAGCTTTACGCGGCTTAGTCGGAGCATCGCCATGTTTTTTTGTGAATCATCATCTTGATTCGCGAAGTCATCACTTCGTCCATGCTGATGTTTCTTAGTATTCTGTGTGTGGTGGCCTTTTTTTTTAGCTAACATACATCTTGTGAACAAGTCCATTCGTGTATGACCAGCACGAACACAGAAGACGTATATATTCTTGTACCAGTTTATTTATTTCAGTGTCACTGCCTTTCAACAAGAAGAAAACGTTTTAATAAGCCCTACTGGCATCAAATAGGTGGACAAATGGAATGTATCAGCGAGATTTAGTTGTGCTTTTTATATCAGAGCATATAAAGTTGTTCGCGATTTGTGAACTGTGAACAGTAAGCGACGGTGACAACTGACCTAGCGAAGTTCCTCACGCCCTATTAGTGCAGGTGGGCACAAAGTGATGTCAGTTGAATGTTGTCTAAACGGTTGCAATACGGTTGTCCACTAACGGCTAAAATTTATGTTCTCTTGTTAAACCGAAATAATCGCTGGTGTTGGCTGGCTTTTCAAGTGTGTCTACAACTGACGCCATGTGTTGCCGGGATGACTGCTAGATCTGGCTTAACTGTGGTAAGCAAATGCTGGCTAATATTAGCTGATCTAGAATCCCCGCTGTTAAAATAGCTTCGCTGTCTTTATGCAATATTAATATGATAAATGCTTTTTCATGCACGTCAACAACAGCGTGTGTTCATGTTGCCGAATTTTTTTGTATTATATACGTACGAGACATGAAGGCAGGGCTTGCTCTTCATAATATTTCTTTTCTTACATCTTCATGAATCTCACACCTTTCATTAGCAGCAGCATGGGCCAATAAACTGAGTACGAAGGTTATGACGCAGTATGAGCGAGCTTATTCAATCTTGTACACTATAGTGTGCTATTTCTAGAATATTCTGAATAACGCGGCACTTCTTATGACTAATGCCAAGTGAAGGCATTGAAATCTATTGCTAGAGCCTTTGGCGTCCTATACACCATCTTTTCTGTCACTCGCTGCCGTAGTACATCGCAGCACGCACACCATTCGTCAGGTAAGAGCTTATCTGTTCGGCACGCCAAGGTTCCCTCAGCTCCTTTTCACGAAATATGATTTTCATAACTCGATCGGCTTAGTGATTAAGGCAAGTTTCCAGCAATAAGTAAAAAGAGAGATCACTAAATGAGAGTTACAAAAGCATTACATGAAAAAAAAGTGAGCTAGGGCAACATTGTTTTATAGGGGGCCTGTTTTTGTTTCGTAATACGGCTCACTGCAGTTGGATTAGGAAGACCGATATTACGTAGGTAATTACCCTTTCCATTTCCAAGACATTTCTTCCTAGCCATCTGCATTTTTAGGTCAAGCAAATGTCACAGCCTATATAGGTTACTATAGAAATCAACTGTGAAATGTTTTCGTGTGTACATATCCTACCTTAGGAGGTTCGTGCTCTGTAAAGTGCACACCTTCGCTGACACAAATGCACAGCGAAAACAATTGAGACATCATTACGTAACGTAAGCAGTGTGCGTTTATGAAAGCGACTAGTTACGAAGTGCCGAGCAATTAGCTCATTACAAGGTGACTCAATCATCAATTACATAGTTCGGACTTGCGCAACACGTTTGTTTTTCAACATGAAAGACGCTGAAGCTTCGCCTTCTTAACTGGGACCCGTTAGCACAGCCTTCTCATTCAGTGGATAGACCTCGCTTCTCCGTGGACTCCTCAAAAATGTTGGGAACAAAGCAGGCTTTCGCCGTTTCAACGCTAAAGCGTTAAAGAGCTCGTTTCGAAGAACCTCCCATGTCATTGTCTGCGTCGTTGGTTGTGAGCGAAAATTCATCATCTTGCCCACGCCGAAAAACCGAGAAAGATTTCTTCTATTAACAAATATTGTCATCTCTATAGGGGATTTGGGCAGGGTGAAAATACATCATACCATGTTATAAATGAAGGCAACATTGGTGTCGTTGAATGTTATCTGCAACAAAGATACAAATAAAATACTTTTCGAAAATTCAAGGTCCGAGTAAGGATCAGACTGAGACAGTGTGCATGGCAAAGAGGTATTTTACAACAGAGCCACACTATCCATTGAAACTGACTTGAAAATAAAACACTATATGAATGCCATGTAACCGAAGAAGCCTCCTTAATGAAGCATATACTGCGCAGAATCACGCCCGGCGTCCGGGAATAGAGCATGGAGTTGGCGACTTAAAGGGCCACAAATTACAAAGATTTGTTCAGGCATATTTATCCATCATCGACAGCATCATCAACAAAGGGAACAACTGTATACGTTCAGATGTTGCTCTACGGATGAGTAGTGAGCCTTGAGCTTATTTGGCAAAGTGCAAAAGAAATAATTCTGGTCTAGTGGGCACTTAGAACGGTAATTTGCAGTAGACACTCGAGTACGTTGAAAATGCTAATGTTACGCGCACAGTCATTCTTTCTCTGACAGCACAGTTGAAGCATGCACCTAGAAGTGAAGCACGTTAGCAGTGCAGAAAGGCGATGTGCACGAGGTTCGATTAGCTATAGCGACCTACTCTTGAAGGCGAAGCTCAATGTTTCTCCCATTTTTAAAGCTATACTATAGAAGTCCTAATGCAAGTATTGCGACGATGTGCCCACTACACCAATATTTATCGTTTTGCTAAATCGTAAGGCAACTTGAGGGTTTCCGTAAGTCATCATGTGCACTTACTCACCTGTGGAACTCGTCGATGCTGTTGCTGATAACGAAGATCAATAATGCCTTCACTCTTTGTAACGAGCGAGCCTTTAAGCCAACCGATCGATGTGTAGTCCAGACACGATGTTCCCGCGCTACGTGACACCCGCATAGTTTTTTAAGTATCTTCCAGCATCAAAAAAGAAAGAAACTGGCATGATTTTGCGGTAAGACACCCGCTTGCCACGTAGAGCGCATGGGTTCGATTACGACCAGGAGCCATGAGCTGGAGCGCACCAAGGACGCAGCTGGCGAACAGACGCGAAATTGGCACATCTATTTTTTGTTCTTTGCTAGCTTTAGGTGACCGCGAAGTACAAAGCCCAAAGTTCCATCCTTCTAAGCCTAGATTGTGCCACTAGACACGACAGCGAATCTCCGCCGGCAATGGTAGCCACGCGAGCGTACGCTCTGAGAACAGCGTCTTCCGTGAAATAAACACAATAGCCCGCAAAAAAATAAAGTTGAGAAGTATCCACCTTCGTTGTTTCCGGTCGCGCGACTGCTGCACCAAACATTCAATTACCAACTGCCCAGAGGTCGAATGCGTTGCTTGTCACTCTTCTCATCCATCTACGTTGATGGCCTGCAGCTGCCTGCTTTCCTACAAGGTTGTTATGGAATAAGGTTTTTTTTCTTTGCGTAATCTCCGGAACCTACCCATCACAATCACGTTAAAAAAGAAGGTCATGCGATTTTTTCACAACCTCGCGCTGTTCGTGTTTACGGCCGCCTCCGCACAGACGGAATCATCTTTGCCGAAAGAAGTAGTGCGGGGATCGTGTATTCCCCATACTTCTAGCATGGCTACTATGCAATCGATCGTAAAAATGATAAGCAAAAGAGATGAAAGAACCTGCGGCTTTGTCACTGATGAATGTATCATGTCTCATACCGTATGTCGCGCTGTTGCTATAGGGTCGAGTCAAGCTGTGGTAACCAACCTGATGCCTTAGTATGCATTAGTATGGAAATCATGAGTCAACATGTATGTATGTATGTATGTATGTATGTATGTATGTATGTATGTATGTATGTATGTATGTATGTATGTATGTATGTATGTATGTATGTATGTATGTATGTATGTATGTATGTATGTATGTATGTATGTACCTACGAGAGAAACTGAAGCGCATACTGACAACTGAATGCTAACGTACGGGCGCAATAGAGGCGGAAAGGTAGTTTCATAAAATGAGCAGATTTCCTCTTAAATGCCATAAGTAGCAACCATGTCACTGTTCCTGCGCTTAGCCATCGATGAGGCACGGAAAAGTGATTGATTGACGTTACCCATCAAAATCAAAAAGTCTGCTAAATATGAACTATAGTCTCGCCAGTTCCAGTGATTGCGCTTGCATTGGCGAGAACTGACGCTGAAGAAATTAGGCTGGTGTGTTTCTTGGAAGACTGCTCATATATATTTCCCATAGGACGTCCTCCAAATCTTGTACAGAAAGCGATATTTCCGCTTACCCTATCTGAAACCTTATTTATCTTGTTGAGAACGTATTTTGCTAAAAGGTATACACATATTTAATTCTTTTTCACTGCATGCGCTCAAAAGATCACGTAATTACTGCATCTTGCTCCTCATTACAAAACTACGAACAAATTTCTTGAAACACCAAGTACATTTTTTTTCATTGCAAAATGTTGTGGTTTAACGTCTGAAAACCACGATATATGAGGGTCGCCGTAGTGAAGGGATGCGCAAACTGAGGCCTCCTGGAAATCGTTAACGTGCACCTTAATCTAAGCACAAAGGCATCAAGACTTTTAGCCTCCGTTCAAAATGCGTCCGCTGCGTCCGGAATTCGATCCCGTGAACGAGTCAGCAGTAGATCACCATAATCACTAGAGGACTATGGCGCTCAGCACAATCTACACGACAATGCATACATAGCGCACTATGCGAAGCCGATCAATACAACGTGCAACCTAACGGTACGTTTTGCGACCTTAACTCATTAGTACACGCGCATTTTTTCTTCTCTCACATATGCGAGTCCTCAGTTTCGAGTGGTCAGTTCTTTCTTATTATTATGATTGAGTTTATATTATTCATGTTTTTAGTGCGCCAGTACTTAAACCTTGAGGTCTCATTACATACACACACAATAAGTACTTAGTCATCACAGTTTATAACAACCTTGTGCGGAGGTAAAGACATTTGTACGCCTTCCTTCTTGTTTAACTCAGAGAACAAGGGAAACGTGAGGAATAACTATCGCAGCAGGTAATTAAGTATACCGCCGTACAACGTGTGCTATGAGAACAAAGAAGACGGAAACGTGTCTGGTCATTCTGCTTCCCTGTTTCTTCTTCTTCTTGACTAGAAAGTCGTTTTTTCGAATAGTGTATGTTAAAGCCGCCTGCTTCAATTTAGGCAGTTTTGGTCTTCATGATAAACTTGATAAAAATTTATTACGCAGTGAAAATTAGCTGTGTCTGAGACAACATGTCTCACGTATCCTTGACGTAAATTGGTTTGGTATCGTAGTTGACGAAAAAGTATTCGAATTATCCAAAATAACCCTCCACTTATTCCAAATATCCAGAATACAGCACATCCTCACGACTTGAAGTGTGTTCCTCTATGACAAAACCAAATGTAACTAAAAGAATATTTACCCCCACGGTGGCCCAATTTTTGACTGCTTGACTGCAGACCCGAAGGTGACATGATCGAATACCGACCACAGTGGACGCATTTTAGATTCGCGGCAAAAATGCTTCAGGCCCGTGTGCTTGCATTTTCGTGCACGTTAAAAAACATCAGGTGGTCAAAATTCCCGAAGCCCTCCGCTAGAAAATATTTCTTACTCATATCGTGTTTTGGTGATGTTAAACCTAAACTATAATATTATTAAAACTCATAATATTTGAAATATCAACCGCCGTGGTGGTCTAGTGGCTAAGATACTCGGCTGCTGTCCCGCAGGTCACTAGATTGAATCCCGGCTGCGGCGGTTGCATTTTCGATGCCGGTGAAAATGCTGTAGACTAGTGTTTAGCTTGATATAGACAGCAGAGGTTTGTGGGAAAGCTCACGCGATTAGTCATTAAACATGGGAACTCTGTAGGCTCCCTGTTCAGTTGGCGGTGATGATCACGACGACAACCCATGTGCCCTCTTTCATTCAAGTCTGGCAGCAACAAAATTGAAAGCCTAGCCATTTGTGAACCTGTTTTGTCTTATTCAGTGCAACCGATGCTAGCCGGGGGATATCAAAAAACGCTGACACCAGCAAAAACAATGACACCAGTTCGCACCTTGATGAACTGTCTAGTGTCTCAGAATAGTACGATACCCACGTTTTCGCGCACCAGCGATTTTCATTAGGCCTAAGGATGACAGAAGCTTGCCGAATGCTTTTTGTTATGAACATGTGCGTACTCTAGTTCACTTCCACGGGAATTCGAGTTATTAGAAATTTCAAAGTATTCGAAATGAACGAATACAACCATCTGCACGTGACCCACCTGAAATGATGGTTTCACTTCAATGTGGAACAGATATCCCCTAAAACCTTATATTAAAACAAAACCAAAAGAAACCACACTGACTTGAGACCACATTTGAAAGATAAATATACGCGCCTTAGCCCGACTTATATGCGCTAAGTATAGCAAGTGTAAAATATTCTGAAAGTTAGAAGTAACTTTCACCATATTACCAATAAAATCCTGCCCCTATTGAAGTTTTCTTCCACTTTAAGAAAAAAAAATGGCATTCACATATATGTTGTTCTCTTTCTTAAATGTATTGTAGAAGTTAGTTGGTAATAGCTAAAATGACCATGTCACGGACGGCCATTTTTGGCGACACCGCGTCACGGCAATTAACGGGCGCCGTACTCCCCCACTGACCGTGAAAACGGCGAGCGCATAAAGGAAGCCGAGAAGTGCAGAATGGGGTGCTCTTCTTAGAACGTCGCCGCCGACGGTTGATCCTTTTGTAACTGCGGCGGCGTCTGCAAGGTCGTAGAAGGCCGCGGTATACCCCGAACAAGGATTAGACTACCAGACGCACCGTCTGAGAGCCAAACGGTTGACCGTTCCCACGGGGAAAAGCGTGGGAAACGCTCTGGTGGCCAAGCCGTGTGACAACAACCCGACAGGTTGTCACTCTCGCTAGTTGAGGGCCCTCTCCCAATTAAAAAAGGGTGGGGTCAAAATATTTTTGGGGCGGAGTTTCCATCAATTAAACGCACATGATTGGACCCATATAGAGGTCTTTTGTACCCATGGAAGAGAGCGAGGAGACACGAGGGGGATTTAAGCGCAGGATTTTGCCCTGCTAGGCAGACTAGTCGCTGACCAACACGGTGCAGAAACAGATCAACAAGCATCTCTTCTAGAACTTTTTAGTGTGGCTCTGTATCGGCTGGCCACCTAAACTTAGCCGTTCTTCTAGTTGTGACGCGATATTAACGTCTGCAACGTAGACATCGGGACTTCGCCTCGAGTTAGCTCAACCTGCTTGAAGTCACCTGCAAGCACTAACCTCCCAGAGCCACCAGCGTTGCAACACCGCCGTCATCGCAGTCGTGCCAGAACTCTCTTCGACTTCTCGCATCCGATCGTCGGGGACGCAACGCTGCCGGTCATCACACGTATGCCTTCACCTGTTTATATCTTCGAACTTTCTACTCCGTAGTTCTATTGTTGTTAGTTTGTGTAGCTTGTAATAGTTCTCTCTCGTAAGCTGGTTTATTGTTTTGGTTTTATATATTTTTCAGTTGTATCAAGTGTCGATGTATTTTGTTAGTTGTATTGAAGTGTTGTATTAGATCCCGTGTGCTGCAATATCACTAGAGTAAAGTTGTTTTGTTTTCTCACGTCTCTGATCTCTTCACTGTCTCTGCTCGCGTACGGAACGAACCAACCTGCTGTCATTCCCGTCGCCGACTTCGCGCTGGCGACGCTAGAGTGGCAGCTTGTAACAGACCATTTTAGATTAAAATATGCCGTTCATACTAATGAAACTATTCCATTCAAAATTATTCGACAAACCCACTATTCGCTTTGAATTCGCTTCGAACTTTGAATTTACTTCTCGCCCACTCCTACTTCTTGTAAATTCTGCAGGCCTAATCCGCAATCACCTCACGTGTCATGATGCCTCCGCAAATGCCATTCACTAAGGAAGTCCTACACGAAAGTGCTGCTAAATACGGGCCTCAACGTGAATCCGCTAACTACTTTAGTTCGCACATATATTCACATATGTTCACATGTGTGTGTGTGTGTGTGTGTGTGTGTGTGTGTGTGTGTGTGTGTGTGTGCATTGTCGCCGTATTCTTTTTCATTGAATCAATAAATATTCAAACTCGCGTCTTCCTTATTCGTGGTTATGCCGTACATACTTGGCCAAGTCTATTGTGTTCACTTCGATATCAATCGCAGGCTTCTTAATTGATCGCTGAATCCTGCTGCTTCACAAAACTAGTCAGTAGTCAGGTGCTACGAACCACCGAAGCAATTTTAGACCACTCGGGAACTAAAAAAAAAATACGTTCATTGAAAATTGAACCATGCCCCGTTTCTTTCTTCTATCGTATCTCGATATTTTTGAGACTGGTGAACGGATGAAGAATTTCCAGTCCTTCAAAAAGTTGTACTACAGGAAGGAAAGAGTGAGTTGCATTTTCAGGAGTCGCTATACATGAACGTGTAATTGGTGAATGTACACTATTTAATGCATGTAATGATTCAGGATTCGCGTAGTGACTCGTACACCGAATGACGCACTTTTAATTTTAAATACAGACTCCTATAGTAAACGGCATAATTGGGGACCGTTGTTTGTATTATTGCGATATAGCATTCCATAATGTGTGAGTTTGCACTGTCAGCTGGATTTTTCCACCGGTGTCGATGTTGACCTCAGCGTCGCCGTCACTCACCGTACATTTACACGTATCTATATATATGAAAATGCAAGAAAATAACTGAAAAATACTCCGGCCCACAGAACCGAACTAGGGTCCTCACCATCGTGATTGCGAGGCGGTAACCACTAAGCCACCGAGGAGCACGTTCTTCACCGTTCAAACAGCAAGCTATTTATATCTACCCCTCACTGCTGCTGACGACCATCTCAGGGGGAAATATCGCATTTGCAGCATTAACAGCATGATGGCGCAGTGCCACGCATCACCACATCGCGCGGCGACGCGCGCTCTATTCTTCCACACGCACTTGGCGCCGCTTTGAGGAGGGGAGAGAAGCTCCCTCGATCGCCAAGACGTACGATCCTCCCTCCTCCCCACCTTGCGGTGGGGAGGAGGGAGGATCGTACGTCTTGGCTGGCGCCTGGCTTTACTTGGAACGATTCTGTTGTAGTTACCTGGCACACAGTCTCCGTTAGCGAAACGCTTGCGCTTTTCAGACACAGCAAAATAACAACTCAGACTCTTATTCACGTGCATCTGTACCTGTGAGTACGCTTCGTGCGCCATTTGTGCGTGAGAAACGCGGGGCACGTTTCGATCTGCTTGCCATTCTGCGCGTTACTTTCCGATTTGTTGCTATCACGTTCATTGCTTCGCCTTTGCCGCAAAACTGTGACTTTTTTGTGTGAATGGGGACAGCAGTATTAAGGTCTCCCACACCACCCTTAGTTGGTTACTTGTCTTCTTTTCGTTATAATTACACTTAGCGATTTCTTCTAATCTAGTATCTTGGCCGTGCTTCGTATTGCACAGCTTATTCACGGAATTCACTCTGAACCTCACCCACGGATGCACACAGCACTCAACCTGGCGCTCGTTCAAGCGGAGCGGCCTCTCACCTATCTATATCCTGGACGACTTCGAAAGTGGAGAGCTGAATCAGCGAGTGCCTTCCTTGACTGACGCCTATGTCCTGCTTGCCTGTTTATTTCTTTGCTTTTTGTGTCGTGTCGGTGCACTTCTAGAGAAGCATATCTGTCAGTGAACCCTCTGCCCTTTGGCATATGTACATTTCGATACCTCTGTATTCTTAATGATAAATCTCTTCTTGTTTTGAACTGGGCGACAGTAGTGATAGTTCTTTTCGCGGCTCATGCAACGGCACACCCCACTTGCAGCCACCTAAATTGTTGTTGGTTTGTTGCTTTATTCCTCAGCATCTTGGCGCAACCCATTCCGGGAGGTAGTTGTCATCGTGGTTGTTGTTGTTGTTGCGTCGTCGTCATCATCGTCGTTGTTGTCGTTGTTTTCTGGCTCATTACCGAATGATGGTGCCGAAAGAATACCGGTATATTCAATGGAGTCAGTGTATTATGGGATACTAAATACGGCGGCTGGCCCAAAATTGGCCTGTTTTCTCATACTGACCAAACTACAATATACAACAAAACTGCGAACATTGCACTTTTGAGGATCGCTTTCTATCGCTTATTAAATTATCGCCGATGGTAAATGAGTACTGCCAGCACTTTGCAGTATTTTTTGTCTTTCTTTTGCTGTGTACAGCTCTGTTTCTTCTCTGTAAGGTTTGCTAGTGTTTTGTACAACATTTTTTATTTATGAATGCAAAAAATGGAAAGGTAAACTACGTTAGAACTGGCTATCGCATTATGAGGGTATTGATAAGGAAAAAAAACAAACGAAATTAAGAAATATTGGTATACAACAAAAGGTAGGGAAAGAATAAAAATAAGTACTCTGCCTGCATATACGAAGTCTGGCGTACAAAGGTTTCTTTGTTTGTGTTGTTCTCCCTCGTCACCGTTATTTGTTTGCGTGTTTGTTTCTTTTCCTTTACACAAGTTGTTCATTCCCACGATGAAAAATGGCTAAGACACGGGTTGGATATTGCCAGGTTTAGAAACAAAAAATAAAGAAATAAAAGGTTCAAAAGTTGCATGCAGAAGCTGCTTGCTCACGTTTCGACTAATTTAGTTTTGTTCAGAAAATCTTTACAGGGTTTCCCGCCCTATCCTCTAAACTTCAAATTATCACATATTTAATTAATTTATTTGTTTATAGAAAAATAAGGGAAAGTATTCTACGTCACAGCCGGGTTTCAGAGACGATGCACTTCGATGACACGCTGGATGCCTTTGATATTATTTCTTCGCAGTAACAAACTCACCTCGTCGCAAGCTGCGCACCGGGGCTTGAGCGTCTCGGCGTAGTGTCGCTCGCAATAGAGCTGTCCGTCCTTGGCGCAGTATGTCAGGTCGACGAGCAGCTCGTTGCAGGTGCCGCACACAAAGCAGGCCGGATGCCAGGCGACCATCTCGCCGTACTTGGGCGCGATCACCGCCAGCTCGCCGCCGGGCAGCACGCCGCCGCACTTGTGGCACTCCTGCAGGAATTGATAGATTGGTTAGTCACTTTATTATTCGTAGCCAAAAAAGAGTACAGTGAAAGCACTCCTAAGTATCAATTACTTTTTGAAAAAATTCGGGGAGTATCAGGCACGGATGAAAAAATCTCCAAGAAAGAAGACATCGTAATGAAGCGGCATTTTTTTTTTGTGGAATAAAAGGCACGGATAAAAAAAATTGCCCGCAGCTTCCCTCGGGGGAACACTGAGGAGGATGCGGAGCATATAATTGGTTAACGGCGTGTTAAAGTGGGACTTACTTGGGTCGATGGCTAAATTGGTTAACGTGGTTGTAGGAGGGGGTGTTAAATGAGTGAACACGTACACACGTATGCGAAAGGGCGGCGCTGGTCAAAGGGACGTCGATCATTGTGTTTGTGGATTCGTTGGAATTCATTTCACCGCGACCTTGGACGTCGACGCGCCGTACAAACCAACCGACGAGCGGCAACTTAGCGAGCGAGCGCCGACCTTGAGTATATATACAGCGCGACGGCGCATGCACTGTCAGCTGTCGAATGTTCGAGAAGGAGGAGAAGCGCAACGGCGTATGCGCGCGCGTCAGCTGCCGATGTTCTCGAAGCGCGACGGCGCATGCGCGCGCGTCAGCTGCCGATGTTCTCGAAGCGTGACGGCGCATGCGCGCTACATTATACAGCTAGCGAATGCTCGTGAAGAGGAGAAGCGCACGCGGTGTGTAGAGGAGGAAGGGTGCACAGATGGTGGAGGAGTGAAGCGCGCGCCGTGTGTAGAGGAGGAAGGGATGCACAGATGGTGGAAGAAGGAGGAGGAAGCTTGCGGACGGCGCCGCACTACAAGCCTCAAGTATTAGATGCTCCGCATCTAAAAATCACAGCATATCCAAGGAGTTAATGATGATGAGGCGGGCGGAGCGTCCGTATACCCGTCCATGTGTCTGTTCGTCTGTGCATGCGTCCATGCATGCGATCGCGTTCGAGAATGCCGACGGCGCGCGAGTAACACAACGAGACTCGAGCCAAAGAGGCCGAGCACAAGCGTCTTCAACGCACCCACCGCTCTGCTTTGTTTATGCCCCACTGACGATCCTCCGCTTACGGTGACTATCCAGGAGACTGAGAGAAGCAATAATTCTCCGCGTACTCAGGCACAGCCCGCGCAGCAGCCAAATGGAGAGTAACGGTATAGCGCCATCTAGAATATCCTCACTCAACTGAAATTTGCCTGTACTTCTTTGAGACAGTGCCGTCTATTATACTCTTTGGTTCGGGAGATACTGTTTTCTTGTCTGTCTCATCTCTTCTTCTCTCGGTTACGCGTGACGCATGATAAGGTTAAACTAAGCGGAGCTTCACCTCTAAAATCAAGAAATAACAAGACGAGAATGAAGCGGAAACACACTTCTTGTTTTTATTGTCGAATTACCACTATGCACACCGCTCAAGCTTGTTTTACGGGGCTATCTACCTATATTTGCCAACATTTGCCAATAAGTTAATGCGCTTTGATTTAAAAAAGAGCCAGTCGCCAAAGAAACAGGGTCAATAATAACTATAGTCGTTATCATTCATGATGATGTGGCTCATCATTTATCGTTCATTTTTTCGAATAAGCTTTACTTAAAGTATGCGACATAGTAGCCCTTTGAATACTCTGTTGTATTGTCAGAGCTGTGTTTAAAACCTGCGGTTACAAAGCGAGGCTTCAGTTGCTGCTGCACATGAGCTTGCCTAAGTGTTTCATAATTGTGGTAGCTTTTATTGCGAGAGCAATTACATAGACACTCTCAGCTGATTTTTGCCGTCGCCGTCACGATTGCCGTCCTGTCTCTGATACGTATATTTACACACACACACACACACACACACACACACACACACATATATATATATATATATATATATATATATATATATATATATATATATATATATATATAGAGAGAGAGAGAGAGAGAGAGAGAGAGAGAGGAAAAACAGATATAGTAAAATAAATACGTATAAAAAATTCCAAAACAACATACCGGGGATTTGATCCAGCAACCCCTCACTACACAGCTTGATGTGCTAGCGAACACAGCCACTCACTATGCTTTTGCAGGGGATATAAAGACGAGCTATTCAAAGTAGCAGTTACTGCTCATGGTGCGCAGATCTCGGAACAACTTGGGTCTAGCACCAACGCTTTTACACATTCTTTCAAGTTGAAAACTGCCCTAGAAACGCGAAAAAAAGTGTCCCCCTTCTACACTCTTCATGATGTAGAAGATAGTGTCCCCGAAGGGAACCTTGATGGGATGTGCAACAGCAGCGTCGCGCATGGGTGGCGTCACGAGTTGAACGGTGCTAACGCTAGTGCTGCGGTGAGCGCTGGAAGATTCATTCGAAGCGGTGGCTGGCGTAGGTCTTAAAGGTAACACGTACCGGCATGTTTCAACGCGTACGTGAGGCACGCGTCAGGTTTATTGCGCGTGAACCGGTGAGTCGGTGGTGTAGCAAGGGGTGGTTGCGGCAGGTGTTGTGGGCGCCAGCGGCAATCGCGTGGCAGGCGAGCAAGAAAGTGACGTCAGGAAGCACTGCGAGGGGAGCGTTATGCGAACGTGCAGTAGCGGCGCGACCTACTTGGCCCCGCGCCAACAACTGTGGCACGTGGCGTGTTCGTACGGAGAGACAGCGTTACACAGGCCAGTCAAAGAGCTGCTTCTCTTCCAAAAAAAAACAAGGGGCACTCTAAGGTTATGGCGCCACCACGTAGTAGAAAACGCAGAGGGGTAATCCCACATGCCACAGATTAAAAGAAAGAAAAAAAATCAAGGAGTGTTTGCTTCTGCATTGTGGATATTTTCAGCGCGTTCGTCAAATACAAACAAGTCACGATCATGACGGTTGTTAGTTCACACTTTAGCGGCGTATATTTATGCATTCTTTCCGAGCATCCTTTTTCTGCTGCAGCGGCATGCTGAAAGTATTGCGCTGATTGTCAATGTTGGAGTAATATTCTAATTTGTGGCTACATCACTCAATACTTCGCTCTAGTGGCAAAACTAGGACTTTTTTGTGGGTTAGTAGTAGTCCTAATGTTCCCTTATTAAAGATGGTAAATGTTTGTTTCTGACGAAATCTATGATTCTTGGACTATTTCGAAAATGGTGACTTTATCATTCAAGGGAAGCTTTGACAGTGGTTGCCTAACTATTCTAAAACAATTCGAACAGTGTTCGATTCATAATAAATTCAGGTCTATATTTTTCTATTTTCATACGCCTACATCAAGCTCCAATCTTTCCTTGAATTATTGTCTGGTTTCAATGGCCGACTGTTCTTTGTATAGATTCAAAGTAGCCCTACTTCATGACCACTACTTCGAATGTGTTCCTGTGTGAACTTCTTTGTCGTGGTTGTTGTCTGTGAGCACATCGTCAGAGCCGCATTGTCCTTTGTTATTCCACTATCACTAAAACGCCACTAGTTTCACTTCTGAACTTTCAATCATTTGTTACCAGTCCATGTTACCACTCCATGAAGTGAAACCATGTGGCTTCTTGAGATATGATCCTGCCTTCAATTCTGAATAAGCAAAGCTTCATTCAAAAATTTCTTGTATCTGTTGTACTGTTCGCAAAACAGTTTACAACACAATAGTCTTAGAAAGAAAAAAAGAAATACGAAGCTTGTAATGATCCGCGCAAGCCTTGAAACAGCGAAACTGCACAATTGTGAAGACTAATCTGGTTGCTTCTAGATTGCTTCAAGGCCTCAGATTAGTTTTGAGCGTCGTTTCTAGGTTTTTTTTTTCTGGGTCGTTGATAGCCTTTAGCTGTAGTTGATGATAGGTTGTATCTGCCTCGTTTATCAGGGCCGAGAAGTTTGAATTAAACCACAGAGAGTCAAGGGCAGGACGCAGGCACGTCATCGCTGGCTAAGGCTTACAATCACCTCGGAATTTCCTTGAAACCACGGTTTTCTGGTATTCTCTCGTAGATCGTACTCGCTGTTTTCAACTCATCGCCGTCCCTTGGCAATTATTTTTAGTGCTCACACTTGCCTCTTTTTTTTTCTAGTTTAAGATGCGTGTAGTGGCGTTTACCGAATTTCTCTGCGTCATAGTCATTTATGACGATGACGGATTTTTTTAACGGGGTGAGCACGGCACGATTTCCTAAACAACTTGTCTGGTAAAAGAGGACTAGGGAAGACGCACACATGGTTTATGTCTGTTACTACTCAGCGTCCTTGACGGTCTCGTTTCGTTCTCTCTAGGAATGTCTCTTGCTGCAGCATCGCTTTATTTGCAAGGTTTTTTTCGAGTGTTACGAAGCCACTGGCTCACGCTACTCAGTGCAGTCTGTTTATGATGGCAAAGCAGCGCGCACTGAAGGTGACGTTGATTTATCTCTGCTGTTGTGCACACCCACTAATGGAAGAATAAGACACAAATCTTGGGTTGTAGCTGGATATGCATTGTCAATAATAGATGAAGAATAAATACAATAAACACATAGAAGAAGCTATGCGAAGTCAATTATAAAGGGCGTAGTGGTAATTATTTATTGCTTATATGTAGCAGTATTAGTAATATAAAGTAAAAAAACTCTAAACATTAGGATGACGTGTGAAGTAGCGTTGGTTTTTATTTCTGCTCTTATAATAACTGCCTATTCTCTTGAAGGAATTGCATTTGGAGAAATAAATTTATTAGACGGAACATACTGCATTTTACATAAAACGGGTGAAATCTTCGTCTGCAATCAATATTATTATTAAAATTCAAACTAACGCTATTGCCAGAGATATAAACGCCTGCGATGCCCAAATATTATTAGAATTACATTCTAATGAGCTGGACGAACTCGAAAAACCAACTTATAGTGGCCGCGGCGCAGGCAGTCGCGGGAGAAAAAAAAACAAACAAGCGAAGCCATGGAGCGCAGGGATGGCCTTGGAAGCACAAGATTTGCTAGGAAAAATAAAGAAAGAAGGAGATCCTCTTCTCGGTTTCCCGATTCTTCACCAGGGGGCGCCACTAAGCTGCCGCGGAAGACGCCCGCAGCAGTGATTGGTGTCGCGCCCTGGCGCCACAAAACTGAAGTGCGCTGGCGCGCTGTTTTTGAAAGAGGCTTCCATGAAAAAAATCGTGCTACGCCTCGGGTGTTACGCGCGCAAAGCACGATAACAATTTTATGCCAGCCGTTGCAAAGGACCACGAATTTTTTCGACTTCTGGTGGTAATACCGGGAACAACAAAGCAAAGCCCGAGAAGTTAGTTGGGTTGTTTGGCGAGTTTAGTTTTTTTTTTTTTTTCACCAATATGCTACTGTTGGGATGGAAAGCCAAACCTGCGTTAATTGAGCTTAGCAGCTTATCACAGTCCGCTTGGCGAAGCAGCCAGTTTTCCGAACTATTGTAGCCTACCAAATGGACTACACTACTCTCAATGACAACATCTGGTGTTTTACGTCCCAAACTCACGATACGATTATGAGAGGCACCATAGCGGAGGGCTGCGGAAGTTTCGATCTTCTGACATTTCACAGTATACGAGCCTCTACCATTTTGCCTCCACTGCCATGAAACTGCCGTGATCGGAAGCGAACCCGCGTCCTTCAGGTCTGCAGCGGAGCACCGTAACTAGTGATCACAATCATTTTGATAATTTGATTTGCGAAATTGCAGTACTACATAAAGAAGAATGTTCCTTATATCTACCACACTGAAAATAGTAATAAAGAGTTAAACATAACTTCTCGTTTAAATTTGCAACAGACTGACACAAGATCATTTCGGAATATCTGAGTTTGCAGCATAAAGAAAGTGTATTATTTAATTTTATTCATGAGCAAACAATACGCGGCCTACAAATTGATTTCCCTACTCTACCCCACACAAAAGTGCTCACACAAGACTACCATATTACGTGCTCTCGTCAATCAAAAATTTATAATTGGTTATTAAACGGTCGCTAAAAGGGTTTTCGTGAAAGGCGTCACATGAGCATGAACATCCTCAGGCCACGCTCCGCTTAAGCGTCCTTTAGTAATGCAGCATAGTGATTCAAGCTGACTTCCAACGCTACAGATGTTAACAGGAAATGCATTGCGTCAGTGCGAACTACATGGCCGATAATGTAGTTGCCGCACAATTACCTTGTTGTTGCGGAGTTGATAACTAGTCGCTTTCATCAACGCATGATGCAAGCGTTGCAAATTGAAATCTTTTGATGGTTTCCCGCCATGCGTTTGCGTCACAAAATCGGTGCATTTCATAGAGCGCTATACCCTGCTGTGGAATGACTTATGAAAGCAGTCCAGAGCGATTCCTAATGTACCTTGGACAGGCTGTGACAGTTTTCCGACATCAAAACGGTCCTGCTGGGAGGCAACGTTTAGAAAACAGAGTGGTCAATTATATACGTAGCATGAATTTTCATAATCCGACTCCGCTGGAGGTCATGTTTCGACACAAGGTCGTGAACGGCTTCAAACTGAAGCTTACAGCGCACGCTTTTTTGTGTTTTCTTCTCGTAACAAGCATTCAGCTAGCGCTGGGCCTTTTTTTTTTCTTAAATCGTTTTCAAATAACGTTACCTAATCACAAACTCGTTAACGTTACGAAACCCATACTCACTGAACAGCGGCTGAAAGCGCCTTTTAGCGGACAAGCTATTAGGTCAGACACGCGTTATTGAGAAAGCGCAACAGCATTTTCGTCGCTTTTCGATACTTTGATAGGCATTATCACGGTCGCAATGCCTCCTCGACCGTCAAATCCCTTCCGTCGAAATTGTTTGCAACAGTGTAGAGATGAAGCCTCTCGTTTGCGTATATATGCTGGAATATCACACAAAAAATTGTCTTATGAAAGGCACAGTCGTTGCACTCCGTGAATCCCAATCATAAGCAGGCATAGGGGAAGACTACGCTCAGACGCATACGGCACAACACTGAACTTTCCACCACGGAAAGGCCAAGTAGTAACCGCAGTGATAAAGATGAGCGGAAAATGCAATCGACGATGTACGAACTGGGATGATTGCTACTTCTGCAGTGTCTCGATGTAGAAATAAGGTTTGTTTCTGCGTGCTTCTTTCTGACAGCTCCATCGACGAGGTCTTTGCTGGAGACACCACAAGAACTTAGTATTCAATGAAACGCAACGCTGTGCCCCATTCGAATCGAATATTGCAGCACTTCTCGCATTTCCTACGCAAGTTTTTCGCATGATCTTTGACGAACTTTTCACTGAGACATTGTAGGGCTGCCTTTTGAATCGCGGAACACTGCCCATTGATTAACCGCTTGTTGCTCGATATAATCAACGCCACCTCTTCGGATGGCAATCTTCGAAGCAGTCAATGCATTTACGTGTCAAAGCTGGTATGTGACGTTGATGTGTCGTGATGGGATGATGGTAGCCGGTGGCGCTGGTCGGAGTGGTACAGCCATGCGTAATATTTACTGGGGTTTAAGACTTCAAAGCCACCATAGAATTATTACAAAAGCCGTAGTGGAGGGCTCCGGCTTCTTCAACGTGCACCCAAATCTGAGCCCACGGGCCTACAGAATTTACGCCTCCATCGAAGGTAGAGCCATACGTGTACACGTGCGTTCTCTCAGAATAGAAATTGTACAAACAGTCTAGGGCTGCTTTCTTCAAAGCCAAGGTAGAAATGTCTTTCTTGTTTCTTATTCCTGGGACAGAAAGGCGTACAACGGTCTTGACGTAAGTAACACAAGGCGGATGGATACGCACCGAGCGTCTGAAGCCCGAAGGTAGCAAAGCGTGGTTAGAGCTGACGACATTGGAGAACGACACCTGTAATCCTTGTTGTGGAAGGTACGGCAGGGCTGGACACCATCCATAAAATATGTTGAATATGCAGTCTAAGCGCTTCAGTTGTCACGTCATGCAGCCTAAGCGCTTCAGTTGTCACATATATAGGTCGGAACCAGATTATTCCGAGCCAACATTACAGTTCCGGCTTCTGAGGTGTTTTGTGGTAGGCCAATTTAAACACGTAGTGCGTGTGCTCCCACGACCTTAAGTGTTCGAATAATTGACGTGAAAGTGTTAGAAAGCAGAAGAAATCTGTAGCACAGTTTACCGACAAAAAGTGCTCCGCATTGCCGTAGCATGGAACTGTATGATGGACCCCATCTTTTGCCGGCGATTAATTTCAGGACAAGAGCAGTATATATAGACACGAGTTTATTTTTCTAGTAATATGCGTGAGGGCCCCAGGATAGCTGTAGATCGACAATTACACCTAACGGGCGATGACTTTGCTTGTAAGGAATAGGCTGATCAAGTGTGCGCTTAACGTTCCCACCTGCTGTGCTAAGTAGCGGTACTTGCCCACTTCCTTTAACCATTATCCACCTGTACTTTTCTGCAGACACCAAAGGTATTTCGGCTGGCGTAAACAGGTCTTATGTTAGAAGACTTCCTTCGGCATGTAAAAACTATACCTTTGCTCATAACATGGGGATTTTAGCGCAACGAAAGAATAACACATGTGAGACACAGACGACGGACAGGCGTTACTAACAACTAGTTTGTTGCAAAGGTTGCGATGAAATAGCTATAAGCAAAATGGCGCACAGACGCAGCGAGCACGTATCACGGCGAGACCACTCATCAGGCTATGAACATGCGATATAACAAAGAGTTAATTTCATTCTTGTACTAGCAGGTAGGCGTGCCATTAACACAAAAATTCCTTTTTTTCTTTTATATGGTATGCCTTCCACAGTTCACGAGCTCATTTGTTACGGCTTCTACCCAGAATCGTCCGTCTGTCACATGTGTACGTCTCTTGTCGCGTTAAAAGCACTGTGTTATGTAATTACCAACTCCTAAGACAAGTTCTTACTAAATTTTTGCCCGCAGACATCCTACGTGTGCAGGGCTGTATTTCTCGAGGTCTTCCTGTTGAATGTACCACTTGTGACTACACTGACACTCAAGCCAATAAGCCAGTAAGTGAGTACACATACTTTGTTCGCTTAAATAACATGCGAATGGACGTATTGATAATGCATGTAGGATAGAATACGAAGTAATACTGGCATGAACATATCGATGACTTCCAGGATTGGAAAAATAAATAACAATAAAAACAGGAAAACATTTTAAACACATATAAATATGTAGCGTATCTTTTTGCTGTTCTTACCATTTATTTCACGTGCATATTGGCAAGCTCTAGACAACGCGCACACCGAAGTTGTGTTACTTTATGTCTACCATCAAGTTCTACGATTCCACGACTGCAGACGTTCTGGTACCGAGAACGTTAGGTCACATTCGCTGCCACTAGATTGACCACTTCCGAAGATTTTCACACACCATCATTATCGGCAATTAGGCTGGCACGATTATGAAACGCTCTACAATATTTATGCTGTTTTCTCTCAGACACACAAGATTTTTTCTTACGACTTGTAATACATAACGTTCTCTAAGTCCGGAGTCTCTATTACTCCAAAAAAAGGATATTATTCACACGAGAAGCAGAAATAAATATACGATTAAATGTGCACAATACATGTAGCGATTGGCTATTGATAATACGCATCCCTTAAAAACAAACTATGTGTGTGCTCCATTTTGCAATATGGACCTTTGAACGCGCTCCAAAAATGCACTAGTCTAGTGACATCTTCTAGCCATCATTTTACTTACTTGAAGATTAAAAGTAACGAGAACTTGCGGGAATTCCGTCGCATGCACGCTTTATTTGGTCATATTCAAATTAGCGTCACCTCAATGTCCACTGTAAGTGCATTCTTCTCATAGTTTGACTGGTTATACAATTTGATTGTTGCAGAACCGCTCATTATCGCTGCTACTTTCAAACGTAATTCTTAAGTATTGGGGATGGCTTAGTAGTAAGACTGAGGTTCAAAGCAAATGCGACGCACACAGTGACTTTGTAGAATTTCAAATCAAATAATATATATAACATGTTATAAAATATGCCTTTTGACATGACCACAATAAAATGCACAACATTTTGGAGAATTGGATGCAAGCATCTGTGAATTACACTTTTTGTTGGAAGTGAGAGGAAGTAAGTGTAAATAAGATTTGTATAACAGTACGGTGTAGGCACAATACGTTTCACTTTAAAACTTACTATAGTCAGCATATGTAAGCCCGTATACTAATACGCTTTTAAAGTAAAAAAAAACTGATTTGGTGCTGATACGTTCATTAAACCTTGAAGTGTGGCTTTGCGGCTATGCGAAAACCTTTTAAACAGGTAGTTTTGCAGCATAGCACTTCTGTAGTGCAGTGAAACAACTCTATAAAGCAATTATGCACTTTTAGATATACATGTATTCGTTCATTTTGAGTACTTCGAAATTTCGAATAATCCCAATTTTTGCTGAGGCGAATTCCAGTGCTATATTAATCATCGAAATGTTCTAAGCGCCCGAATATTCACCCATCGCGAACAGCACATTAAAAGCTCTCATGCCACAAATGCCCGCGGCTTCAAATCATCCATCCCAAGGACTTCAATATACCTGCTGATAAGACGGTTTATGTAAATTATCTATTGCGTAAACGTGTTATCCTATGAAACTTACATACACGCCCATACAGGCATGTATACGGAGCATGATGAAACCATTATTAATTAAAACCTTGACCCGCCTGCTCGCTTAGCAGCCAAGGTGATACGTGCTGCTTGGGCTGAGGACTCGAGCTTCAATCCCGGTCCAGAATAGCGCATTTCAGTTGGCGCGAAATGCAATAACGGCTGCTTGAAACATCTCCTTCAAGTCTCACGGGACTGCGGTGGGTGAGAGAGAGGTGGACGATGTAACTGAGAAACCCACCACGTCTCCTTGTGATCAAATTTAGAAACAAGTACTGCTACAGAATAAAGAATACGTATTGCATACAGGTGTGCGCAGTAACATTAAGAGATTATACTGTTCTGAGAGGAAGGAAAGAAAAAAATTTAGCAGATCCCAAGTACCTGGGAATCGACGTCATGCGAAGCACACGGAGAGAAGGTGACGGTGTTGCGTTTTTTTTTTTAATTGAGCGACGCGTCATAAAGTGACGCTACAAATGTTGCACGCATAGACATACGTTGAAGAGTTGCAGATGTTTATATAACCAGTTGTTTGCACTAGCGCAACGATGCCAACTGGAACATGCCTATTTACAACGCCAGAAGCTGATATGAAGCGCCGATGCTCGCGAAGATGCTGGGCCTGGACACTGCTACATAAATCGACTTCAGCGCATGGCAACTAACCACAATTGGCGTTAACCCGATGTGATGACTCAAAGGAGTACATGTGTAATATTTATAAAATTCGGCAGGCAGCACTGCAACCACCATTGACGTTTGACGTAGATTAGCGTCTATTTGAAAAGTAGTTCTGAGACCTGGCGTAGCTCTGTGGTAAAACGCTTCATTGCCACGCAGAATGCTTGCGTTCGATTCCAGCTGGACCCTCACATTTAGTCTTTGCATCCGTCGATTCGACGCTACCGATGTCAGGTATTTCTTAAGAAATTTCCGATGTGTGTTCTCGTCATTTCATGGTAGATACTAAGTGTGAATCACCTGTGGTACATACACGCATATCAGTGGCACATACTCACCTATGGGTATGTGCCACTGTCTGGCGGGAAGTGTTTGACGACGTACACGACCAGACTGTGACATTATTTACGTATTGACTAGCACGTCATATTCGTCAAACCATCTTACCCTCCCATGCTAATTTTGGTTCACGCCAAGTTAGGGGGTGGCCACGACAGCACCCAAACGTAAGCGGCTAGATAGTTATATAGATACGCTCAAAGTCACCGCAGTTCAATAAGAAATGCTTTGCACTCAAAAGACAGCAGAGGCAGGGATTTTAACCAGTTTAGCATGACAAGTATCCTACCCTGTACAGAAAACAGGGGTGGAGGAAATTAAGGAGAGCAAGAAGAAAAGCGGAGCACCCACACAACGTCACCAAGCAGGGCGCCAGTTTTGTAAGATATACAGCATCATTCTGAGCCCACAGCCACTCATGCAAGTGTTCTCGGAATCTTAATAGCGTCTTGGTTGCTTGAAGTCTCTGACTTTCAGTATGACTTTTGAGAATAGTTAACAGCGACATTGGTATATACTGTCTAGGCCAGTGAACGCGATTGCATGTGATTGTCTCTGCACACACAGTAAAAATTTTTGCACCCAAAAGGGTGTAAAAAGGGTGCTTTTACGAGAAAGCACCCTTTGCAACACCCTTTAACACCCATAAATGGTCGATTGAAAAAAAGCACCCTTTTGTTTGGGTGCTTGCCTCGATAGCACCCTAAAGTAGGCTCTAAGGGTGCTTTAGTGCCTGAGAAGGGTGTAGGTGCCGATTCATCGGATGGAATATGCAGCATAAGAAGAACACATAATTATAATATTTGAATAATATTTGGGATTTTACGTCTCAAAAACCTCGATATGATTATGAGGGTCGTCGTAGTGGAAAGCTGCAGATTTTCACCATTTGGTGTTCTTTAATGAGCGCTCATAACGCACAGTGCAAAGGCTTCCACATTTTCGCCTCCGCCTTAATTCGACTGCCACGGCCGGCATCGAACCCGCGACCTTCAGATCGGCGGCTGAGCAGCACAGCTACTGCACGAATATGTGGGCCTTGCGTTAAATGACAGCCTAATTGACTAAGAATGTGTGAAGGTGCTCTCCGAATACAGCAGAATGTCAGCAGAAGCAAATCGCGTTTCATCTATAATGGCAATTAACTGCAATCCATGTTACGAAAGCTTTCCTTAGCGTTGGTTATAAGCTACATGTTTGCGGTGGATTATATACAGGAACATGCGCTCGTCCTCGTCTCTTGTGTTAGTTGTCTGAAGTTTTACGCGCCTAGAAGTTCTATATGGATTACCAACTAGCCCAATCCCACACTTTACTTAAGGAACATAATGTTCGCCCGAGTATGGGTGGGTGTGCGTGAGCCTGCGCATGTGTTCGCGTGTAAGCGCGATTGTGTGTACACCCGTGCATGTGTGCGTGCGCGTGTATGTGCGAGTCCGTGCTTGTGTTAGCGTGCCTGTGCACATGTGTACGCCCATGCATGCGTGCGTTTACGGTCGTGTGTGTGTGTTGCCGTATCTGTGTATACGTGTATGTGTGTGCGCCTGTGAATAAGTATGCGTGTGTATCAGCCCGTGCGCCCTCAAATTTCGTGTGTGTGTGCGGGGGGGGGAGCAGGTCCCACACCTGTTCAGACTGGGAGTCTATATGGGAGGTGGCTTAAGAAATGGCGGTGGTCAACGCACTGTACATGGACTATTCAGTACATGGAAAACAGCTGCACACTTTCGTACCAAATCATTGCTTACGAACTTGCTGTGGTAGCTGATTAGGTCCGCTGAGGCGCTTCTACGCTCGAAAACGTGGGTTATGACCAATTCACACGGAAAGCTGTCACTTCACTTATGCCCAACCATCGTTTATATTAACAACGTTTAACAAGAACGTGCCCTGCCTTTGCTACAGGTGCTTAGCTAGCTCATTGGGCAACCATATGGAATTATGTGCTGATCATGTGGTCAGCAAAAAGTTTGTTATAACAACCTCGGCACGTTTCGTGGTGCGTGACAAACCTTGTAATAAACATCCGCGATTGTGGATTAATTTGTTCCAGCTTCGACTACGCATTCAGTGTTTGCGGCACCATACGCGGAATAGCCAGACACAGACAATGCGAAAAGAAATTCCTCTGGAAAAAGGTGTGGCGGTGCTCTCCCGCTAATGCCACCGAGGACGAAATAATTATTGTTTCTGGCCATTCCATGGTGCACTTTGTTTTCCGCAAGTTTTCCTTCACTATTTTTCGCCCACTGCAATTGCATTCCGTCAAAATACTCAAAGAACCCGAGGCTGGTAAATAATCTGCGTCGCTGTGCGACTGGCTGGGAGGAGAGTTGCCGTTTACAAGGAGTCATTCTGCGCCGAACGGCCGTCCGCCGTATGCGCCATAGCGTTTGCCTTTCGGCGCCGCCTTGGCGGGTTTCCCGCTCCTCCTCCCCCCCCCGCTCACCCCCCCGGCCAGCGTTGCTCCCACAACGGCGGCGTAGATAAGCGAAGAGTTGCGTCACCGAACACCTGCGTGGACAGCTGCGGCGCCGCCACGCCGCCGCCAGTGCCTCCTCTTTCTCTCTCTTAACGTTGCTCCCTCTGTCTCATCGTCTTTCAAATGCGTTGCGTTGGTCTGGAGTCTTGGTCGCTGTGTGTGTTCTAGCGAACAGGCGCATATTCAATGGTGGTCACGCATGACACCGTGTTCGAAGTGACGCTCGGATTAAGGAATATTCATGGAGTGGCGGACACGGACAACGTGGGCCTGTTAACGGTGAGTGTACTGTTTTCGTAGGTAGTAATCATACAGCGCTTGCTGGGCGCCTGCAGCAGCTCTGCCGAAGTAGGCTGCCAGCCATTTACAACAGCATGCGTTCGCGGGTCTGTTGCAGATGCCCGATTAAACGTGTGACTTACCGAGTTCACACTGCTGAGCGCGATGTTGTGTAAGTGCCTGCATCACTCATACAGTGAGTGATGTGATCACTTAACAAGGGCGGGATTAGTTGCTGATCGCACATTGTCTCTACACTGCACAAAGTGATTGATATTGTTTTAAGATGTGCTTTGGGCTACATCGTAATAATATTTCTATTAATGCTCAAATGTGCAACGTGCTTCTGTAGGTGTAAGCGAAAAGAAAAAGCAAAAATTATGTACAGAGGCACACTGTACGAAATGGCTTTTTTTTTTGCTTAAAGACGGTATAGTTGGAGGTGCTGATATGCCGCGATGCTCCCAGCACGCGCGCCTCGGTCTTTTAAGCTATTTAGGACAAGTGCCGCCAGCAACAGGGAAAGATCTAGCAGACTTCCAAAGGCGCGTTGTTGTGGCCATCGCCGTGCGTTGTTTTCCCTCGTTTCTGTTTGCTGTTTTCGTGCTTCGCTTTCATCTGCGATAATGTTCGGCGTTATAACAGAATCGAGAGAGTATACGTGACTGTTGGAGCTATGTGCGGTTGCTCTAGCATAAGCCATGCATGGCTGCTGCAACGTAGTCGGCGTCCGCGCGCGTTGCCGCGTTCGAGCGCTCTTACTTGCGTGATTGTGTTTAACTGAGTATTTAGGCACGGGTTACGTTTGTAAATCCCGTAGTCAATAATCGCTAATAGCGTGCCCCTGATTGCCATCAGAGGATGGGCTTGGTTGTCGAAATATGCCAGACGCTTTTTCTGAAAGCAAGCTTTGAATTTTTTTTTTAAAGAATTACTTTCATACGTGCAAGGCAGTGCCTATTGCAGGCCCGCAACTCTTTAAAAACTGGACGAGCTATCACATCTTTCATCAAATTACAATGAATTAAGATGATTGAATTATAGATGACGAATTTCTGTGCTAGATTAGGTGCACAAAACACATGTTCGCAGCCCTACGTCTAGAAAGCAGGCAAATAGGAAGCACAGCGTCAAATTTGGATTAGATTCCATTGACGGAGCGTCTTGTGAGGGTAGAAAGAACGAGAAAATTGTTCATTTTTGATGCCCTTATAGAGGCAGCCAGAATTGCACTGATTGGTGACTTGTAATAATTCCTCAGATTGTTAGAGGCGTGATTAAAGTCTGTAAATCTTTTACTTTTTTTTTGCAGACCTCTTCGCTAGTGCCACGCCCAAGATCATTTGTTCTCATGTAAAAGGGAAAGCAGAGATGTCTTCACTGTACATGAAGAGGTGAGTTTCTTGTGCATTTTCATTAATGTTACATGTTCTGAGCGTTGTACTTTAGGAATTGTTTTTCACACTGGCTCACTACCCTATAAGGAATTTGATTCTTAGATGAGTTCAGGCTTTCGTAAGTGCCATTTTCGAGCTGTAGTCTTACACTTCACCTCATTTCGGGAATTTGCTGTATGCTGGAAAACTCTTATCTTTATCATTCGAAATTATTAGAATGTATGGGTTGTATGCTTCGAGTTCAGTGTAATGTCAATTACACGCAATTTCGAAGGATACACACTACACATTCTTTATATATGGTGCTGCCAGAACAGCACGAACATCCTTTTAAGAGAAGTCATATTTGCTCTTATTACAGGATGAGAGGGTGCCGCTGACGTCCTGCGTAGTCTACCCCGGCCCCAGCCTAGAGCAAGCCTACTTCCTGAACCTCCACATGGATAACCGAAAAATCTTCCGTGTCAGTAATGACGAAGAAGGAGTGACAGCACTGATGAGTTGATTTTTTTTATTTTCAACATTGGCTACGGCCGCAAGGCCTTTAACAACCACCGTGATTGAGCGGATTTTTCTCGGCGTGAGTTTGGAGTTTATCAAAGACGTTGTTCAGGAACTACGACGCTGAAAATTTTAGTGTCACAATGCCTGAACAACTTTTTCTAGTGTGGTCATGGTAGATGAACAAACATTGTTATTTGTGTAAGTTATTTTGCTTAAATATAGCTGGACCATTCCATGCCAAACGTCCCAGCCACTTTGGCGACCATCTGATTTGTATTTGAAAAAAAAAGTGCTGACTTACTGCGTTGAAAACAGTGAACTGCTAGAATATTTCAGCGAGAAAAAAAGTTTTGTTCATGTGGCTAGCTTATAACTTCCAGGCATAATGCCGTCTGTGTGCTGTCTGTGGAAAATTTCGTTTTAAAACTACCGCTTATTTTTTCTAAAGCAAATTCAGTCTACCTGTTAAGTAAATGTGCTTCTGTAAGGTATTTGAAGCTCAATAGTAATAGTGCAATTTTTTAGCCACATTCGCTTTTAAGAATAAAGCCAAAATGTGTTATGTTTGCATTTTTATTGCAATATTGCACTTTGTATTAATATCTGGGCAGTGAATATTTACTCCACAGAAGGTATATTTTGAGGAAAAAATATCTTTAGACCTCTCAAGCTGCTAAAATATACGAGAAAATATCACGAATTTCACAAAATTGTGATTTTTGTCCGTATTGAGATGCAATTTGCTCCATGTTGTGATACAATGAAAACTCATCATTATACCTAAATTGTAAGAAAATGAAATTCTTTCTGTAATAAAAATCTTATCGCAAAAAGGACAGGAAAGAGCGTTTTGTTTGTGAGCGTTTTGTGAGCGGAAACTTTTGTTTTTTGTGTGTTTTGACTCAGTTTTGTGTTCGTTTTTAGATTATTGTGTTTCTGATCATTGTATTGGTTTCTTAAGTATTCGCTAAAGTTATATGTGCAAAAACCCGTATATGTTTGCATGTACATCATTTCTCATAACCAATTGTTATACATCCAGGAATACAAAGCTTAATCCACTGTGATTATATACATTTGAAAACACTATCCATATATATTTTTGTGTGCATCACTTCTTGGGAACGATTGTGTACATGAAGGCGTATATAGTGAAATCATGCTGATTGTATATATTTGAAAGAATCATAAGTATATATATGCCTGTATTTCATTCCTATTAACCGATTGTGTACATGAAGGAGTATTAAACTGGAAACCACTAGGATTGTAGATACTTTAAAGAATTATAGGGATATATTAGCGTATATTTCATTTATAGTCTCTATGTACTTGAAGCAGTATACTAAACTGAAACCAGTGTAATTGTATGTTGCAAAGAATTGTCAATGAAGTGAAACTGAATAAATATAATAAACATTTGAGATGTTGCATGTGTGGTGTACATATACGTGAACGTATATCTGGTGAAAAAGTTGTGTGGGAGAAGAAAAGTTTGTTTTATTTGCCTATTAAATAAACGCAATATGCAAGGGCAGCAAGGCTTCATTTTCTGTAACGCGCATTATGCATATACTGTGAAGTATATATAGATCCAGCACAAGTTCATACACGATGGCACGCGTTCATATTTTTGCCCAGACGCAATGAATGGAGCTCGACAGGTGGCGCACCATTGATAATGAGGAGCACTTTCTTCAAGTAGTGTGTAATCAGTGCATGCTGATATCTATTAGTGCAGTCTAAAAGAATACTGGCACCCCTGCCATGGGCACTCAACACCCTTGTGCACCCTTCTCGCACCCTCCTCAGAGGGTGCTAAAAAAGTGATGGACATCGAAGGCACCCTTCCTTAAGGGTGTTTTTTAACACCCTACAGTTTCTTTATATGTACACCCTATTCTAAGGGTGCATGAAAAAGCACCCTTTTTGGAAGGTGCTGAATTAACACCCTTAGGGTGTCGTCCACGGGACAGGCTCATTTACACCCTTCTGGGTGTAAAAATTTTTACTGTGCAGCATCACGACGACAGTCACAAAAGGTATACTGCACAGTCTCCTCGGTAGCGCGGACGTCGCAAAGATTCATTAATAAAATCTAACAGACAATCATGCCAAGGAAAGTATAGGGGATTTTATTAGAAGTAATGGTAATATAAACGTGAAGAAATAAAAGTGGACAATAAGATAACTTGCCATGGGCATGGACGGAACCTGGGACCTTCGAATAACGCACCAATGCTCTACCACTGAGCTACCATGGCGGCTGTCTCCATGTACACTTTATGGGCTATATATATGCATTAAACGCGGTAGCATCAGTCAGTGCCACTACTAGCCATGATGGCGAGGGCAGAATGCGTTTTCTGCCTTTTTGGCATCACGTAGTACATTAACTTATTTCGAGCTGGCAGCTGACCATCGTGTACTACCTGAAGGCACCGTCTCTGCCAGAACGAAACTCTTTTTAAGTACTTAGTTGTGACAGCCCACGTCACCAAACTCGTTCACGTACCTGCTCAGCACGTCCTGCGCGGCTCGCAATATATGAGGTGGGACCATTGTAGGACCGACGTATTATGATCCCGCATGCACTACGTGATGTACTACGTGTTAAAAAATAATTAGCACATGTCTCTCTGTAGATAATTTCCTGGGACCGGGCGTAAGATGCGTTATAAGAGGAAAAACGTATATGGGAAGAACTTGTGAGCTGGGTTCTTCTATTTCGTTGTAAGTACACCTAAAGAACCCTACATGGACCAAAATATTCCGGTGTCGGTGGCACTAAAAATTCTAATTAGTCATTTGACCCCTTTGGGCTACGTTCTAGAACTGGTTTGGTTCTTCGCGACGTGGACTGTTAGAAGGCCGTCCAAGTATTCGAAAGAAGTTGGGTTTCGGTAAATAATAAAGAAATGGTATACTTACATCAATCAATGTTTGCTACGTCTGCGGTGCCAAAGAGACCTTACAGTGTATCTTTGCGAGTGTCCTTGCTACGCTGTGCAGAGACGATCACTGGCTGGGAGCTGGGGCTTCTCCGCAACTACATGCTTCAGCCCAGTAACTCATCTGTTTCTCTACTGCCTGATCAAAGCTACAGATGCAATCGATCGAGCTTAGTCAGCTGCCATTTGCCAGATGATTTGATCTTAGAGCCTCTCACTAGGGCGTGACTCACAATAATACCGTCCCGCTGGCTCGTGAAACCCGTAAATTATGTTTTTGTTATTAACTCTTGTTAGAAGTCGGATCTTCGTCTGGTCACGTCCTCTGTCGATAGCCTGTGCTGTCCTGTACACAGAATAGCAGTATGTTACTTAAGTATTCAATAAATCAAAGATATTTGCTCCGGTTAACACACGTCTGCCATAAAAAGGCCTAAGATATGTAAAACGCGACGCACTGAGTTTTACGATTAGTGCCACGAACAGGCTGGATTCGCACCACACACGTCACAGTTCAATACCCGCATAAATTGTCGCGCACACGGATTCGTAGGCGTTGGCCGCGTCGTTCGTCGTTTGACCTGTTTACCCAGTGCCTGCCAAAACCTGTGTCTTCTCTGGAGACTGACGTCATCCGGCAGCGACTGCAGCGCTCACCTGGAGCTGTGAAAGGCAAACGAAATTGGCCAAACACATAAAGATGGCAATAACGTATCGTATGTGGTATTTCAGCGCGTTTACCTTGGAACCCCGCCCTTCGTAAACCATGCACGTTCTTTTTCTCCTACTTTTTTATTGCTGAGAAAAGCCCCTTTGTACTGCGGTACCCTGACTGTATGCGCAGTTTTGCCTTCACAGTGGCTGAGAAAGCGGAAAGTTTCCCATAAAAAAAGTTTGCGGCTTTTAGGTGTGAAACCACTACATGAGCTTTCTAAAGTGGAGCAGGGTCCGAAGCCATTTTATCCCCTGGTGTTCTTTGGCGTGTACCTAACTCTACGGATAGGAATTTTATTTTTTCTTGTTTTTTTCTCATTTCCTTTCGATTAAATGATAGGACTGACGCCTGAGGCCAGGAGAACAATAGTAATTTTAAAGAGGCTAGATGAAAGTGTACATCTTTATGGCTTGAGAAGAAAAAGAGCTAAGTCTTAAAAAAATTAAATACACGAATATAGACGCGTTGCTAAAAAATTACATAGAAAGTAAAAATAATGCCGGTATTTCATTACTTATGAAATCTGCATTTAGCCCTCGACACAGGCACAATCATTTTGCAAGTGGTTGTTAGCGAAAACACTTACTTTCGCCTAATGAACCATTATTTGCATGTTATGCGATACATATTTCATGATGTTAGCATGTACCACAAGATTATTAGGATCCTGAAAGTCTCTAAAAGGGCATCAAAGAAAAAGCTATCAATAACAACCTGCGATAAGTATCTGCCATATGAAGACGAAGAAATCCGCCTTATGGCCTCATAACAATTCATGGCCTTTGTATTTTATGGAAGACAAAAATGACAGTGAAAATGAACTATTTAAGCATCTGTTTATTCGGCGAAAACTTTATTGAAACTGCAGTGCCACTTACGTACGAAAAACAGACCAGGGTATCAAAAGTGCTGAAACAAATTAAATTTCGTGACTGCTTACTCACGCTCGAGTACAGATCCACGGAAAGCAGTTAAGAATATTCTTCTTCGTGAGATCCCAGCTCAACACGGAAATTAACAAGAAAGTTGCGACCGCTCTTTTGAGGCATCGTTGCGGTGATAAGTTTTCAGCTGATTGGTGTAGCCCGAAACGTCAATGCGTTCGCACCGCTAGACCTGTAAAGGTGAGGGGCTTTAACAGCAGAAAGAACAGACGTGTCGTAGGGGACGGCCTTCAGGGTGTTATTTGCATACGTACATGAAATTAAGGCTTTGACGACACCTGCCTGGTCGGGAATAGTCATTGATAAAAATAGGAGGACGCCGCCCACAAGGAAAAAAATATATTCACGTTTGCGTCCGCACATTGAGAGCCATGTTCCCAACCCGAAAGATTGGCCGTACGCCTAGCGTACGTTGATGAAATCAAGGCTTAAACGGACCTTCGTCTGGCCGGGGAGAATCCCTGAATTCTTCTCATTGAGTGACGTTCTCTTGTGATTGGTGCCACTGTCATTTTATTGAAATAAACGTGCTGAGAACTTAGAGGCTGGGTACCATATTAATAGACTACAAACGCAATCTTCCGGTGGCTCTAATACTTGAGTGAACATTGCAAACCACAGTCTGATACAATTTAAAAAAAGTAACGGGTTTCTTCTTCCAAACCGCAAGCACATATGTCTGCACCAATGGGAGCGCACTCCAGACTTACGTCACGAGCCGGACGGCTGGTCGCAGTGGCGATCAGCTGACGCGCTTATGCCATCTAAGATGGGGCCTCTCTAGACTTCTGGAGTTGTATCTCATAACAGTATATCCTTCAATAAACACAATTTTCCTTCGTTCACTAGTCTATAGTGTATAACTTTGGGCTGCTTGATTCTGCATATATAGCGAAAGGGAAACAGCGTGGTTTTTTCAGATGGTGCCAAAACCAAGCGCTCATTTTCAACAAAAATTTTATTGCGCACGACAAAATATATATGTTGCGGGAAGAATCGTTAAAGGAAACAAGCTTTTGTATCAGCAAGGAGCTGTCACTACTGGAAAAGCATGCGTAGTAATACCAGCAAGTTATGCTTTCCTGTTGTGCCCCCTTCAATTATTTCTCTTTTTCCAGCTACGACGTCCAGCTCCTAACTGTACAAAGACCCATGGAAAGGCGCAGGGGCTCGACGTTCCCATCTTGATATGGCTGTAGCCAGGAGTTGTATGTATAAGCGCCTCATACTCTTTCCTCCGGACCAAGTAAATGTCTTTTATCTTTCTGTCTTTTCATGGCTACAGACTTTAAATTGAAAGACGATGCTTGTCCCTGTCGTTCCCTTTGCTTTTCTCTTCTAACTAAGAACACGCGCTGTTTTCTTTTTCCATGTCCAATTGTCATCCAGTTATGGCACGCAGCGCAGCTGCTGCCGAGAGATTGTGCGACGTGAGCAAGTTCTTAGATACATAGCTTCTGAATAGCCCACTAAAGAGACAGCTGGCGCATGTGTTTATAAAAACAGCAACACATACTACTTCAAACAGACTGAGAATTGTGGGTAACAAACGAATTTCTCTAAGCTTTGCTCTTTCAGTTCCGCTTGGCTGAGTGTGACCTACAGCAGCTTTGTCACAAGCCGAAGTTCGAACAATTGTTCAGCAAGTACACTTCACCACCTTAACATTTTAAGGCAGACCAATTGAAATCGGCTCATGGAGTTCACACTGATCTATTTTTTAACTGGAACAAAAGTAAAAATAACTGAACAACAAAGAAAGACGCCAGTGCGTTTGATTACGCTACTACGAACATTAGACAAATCCTTGTAGTACGCGTCATTGCCAAGGTGGCTGAACGATCGCAGCCCCAGTTTCCGCTAGTAAATATTGTGGAAAACTATGCTCACATCTCCTGATATAATAGTGATGTTTACACATTAAACCATGAAGGAGTTCGTGAGGGTGCCAGTCCGTTTATACAGTGTTCATATTGTGCAAGACAGTTGTGAGACATACCAGCGTCTTGTCAAGGGCCTCCCTGACGTAACCGATGTCGAGGGCGATCTCGTTGCGAGCGTTGACGAAGTCCTCAAACGCCCGGTGGCACTCCCGCTCGAGGAACTTGCAGTAGGCCAGCGCGAGGTCCTGCTTGGGCAGCTGCACGATGAGCTGCCGGTCTCGGTACTTCTCGCCCGGACTGCCCAGCCGCGGCACCTTGTGGTTCGGCAGCTGGGCGAAGTACTCCTCGATCTGCGAAGAGGAAAGCGGTGAAGTTCAGAACAGCGGCGGCGACGTTGGCGGACACCGAGCGCAGCAAACCTCACTCCCCCGTCGCGGCCACACATACACACAGCATTACCGCCCGCCATCCGCTTTTGCCCTCTATGAGGAAATATAGCTAATGGTGTACTCACACAAAATTTCGTGATCGGGATAGCCTGCGGGATCGATTGCCGTAAACATGCGTATATTATATGCAAAACATCAACGGCGAATATAGCTTGGAAGGAATTTCAAATTAATTTTGAAGTTTGCGCGAGTGATCGACTCTATCGCGCTATTGACACCCGCAAAGGGCACTCTTCGGGACCCCCTACATATGACAAGGTCGCTTGATCAAAGGGGTGGTGATCACGGAGCCCGTGCAAAAACACGTTACGTTCAAGCAGCTTTCAAAAGTGGGGGAAAGGTAGCATGGGGAAAAGAAAAAGAAAGGAAGGAGCATGACGTCACACTGGCAGCCGTGCAGGCAAAGCGATTTGAAGCCAGCACTGTCGGTCCAACACGTGACCTTTCACGCAGGGTCACGCAAGCAACGAGACTTGCCCATACTTCGGAGCATATGGCGCCACGTAGCTTTTAATCGACCCGCGCTTATTTCAGCGCCGACCAGCCGGCTCACGCAGGAGGTTCAAAAACAGAACACCATCGAGAGTACTAAATAAAAGCTACCACACTATGTAACGTTTTCATCACGTGTTGGGCAGACATGGCGGGCTTCACTCGTGCGAGGTAATGTTCCTCCATCTCCTTTTTTTCTTCCATGGATGAATACATCGACTGAGAAGAAAGACATTTCTGCTTTCACCTTGAAGTCGACTTAGCCGAATGCTTAAGGGACCCTGCTGAGTTAGTTCTTTCTTGACTATTCGCTTCATCAAACTCTTCTCTCGGCCTACAATAAGGTACGATAATTGTCGTATAAGTTAATTTCTTCTGTGGTCTTATTTTTCATTTTTTTTCTTTTCATTTGTTTAACAGTCGTTTAAAAGTGAATACTACTCGCCCCCTTCAATAGTTCTGTTTATATGCAGGCTATATTCGTTTCGAGGAATATTCTATATTCGACATTTCTTGAGTCTCCTCTTTTACTATGTCACTCGCTACTATTCTGCTAATATGTAACATGTATGAAGTTTCGTAGCGCTCTCCGAACGAAAGTTGCCTTTAGTATTATTAGCTAAGAGTCGAGCTCAATCCGGTGCGCGACGTGACCACCATTTCTGCGCATGCACGTCCACTCCCCTACTCTCTCCTCTCCAACGCTTCCCCTTCTCTCAAGTCGCAACGCCGACGCAGGCAGCGGCTGCTAGCATGTTTCTTGATTGAAAAAAAATTGGCAGCATATCCACGGAGTTAATGATGGAGAGTGGGGCGAAGCATTCGTCCGTCCATGCGTCCGTCTGTGTGACCGTCCATGCGTCTGTTCGGGCACCCGTCCCTGCGTTCATTCATGCATCCGACCCTGCGTCCGTTCATGCGTCCATCCATGCATCTGTCTGTGTGTCCGTTCGTCCATGTATTCAGCACTCCAAGTCCCACCATCTCGTATCTTTTTATCATATATTCCCCATATAGAAGCACCGCCATTCAGTGGACATTCCAAGGACTAAACGAGAGGTGGCTCACGCCCACTTTCTTACGGCTTGCGCTTTGGGTCTACTTCCCACCTTTAACCACCTCGAATTCATGATATATACTAGTTCACTGTATTCATGGCACTGCGGCCCAACGCCCGCTAAACCTTTTTAAAACCAAGGAGGTTACGTCCAGCGAGTATAACGTAGCAACCTTTTAATGCCGATAGTGCTAAATGTACATGTCAATGGCTGCTAATGGGGATCGCAGCGTGCGCGTTGACTAAAAGTCGAATGCTCCTGTCTCTCATTCCCCTTTAGCAGCCATTGGCATGTACATTGAGCACTATTTTTTATTATTAAACAACGCACAGAAGAAATCTCTCACCGGCACCACCTTGAAGGTCAAATGTTATACCTATTTCGGGTATGTGCCACTGGTGGTTACGTACTACGAGAGACGCACAAGCCACGCCATAAGGAGCTTCGCCCCTAAAACCAACTGCTCCAATCGTTCGGTCCACCCGTACCCCATAGCAGTGGGAAGGCACCCTTCGAGATGGCGCCCCCGAGGTCGGCCGGGCCGTCATTCTCAGGGCCTGGGCTGTTGCAGAGGTTACCATAGGAGTCCTGTAATAGGGACCCTCCCCGTTTTCCTGGGTTTTTATAATAAAATGTTTTCAGCAGCAGCAGCAGCAGCACAACCGATCACTGGCCACCCCGTGCATATAGGCACCGGATCTTGACCACCGAGGTAGTGACGGCGGGAGATTTCGCCTGTGCTTTGTTGAACAATAAAAATTCGCAGCGTGCGCGTTAACTAAAAGCGAACTGCGAGTCTCTGTGTCCAATAGGGGTCTTCTTTCTTTCACTCCCCATTAGCAGCGATTATAACATGACCCAGTAGTAAACACAGGTCTATCACTGCGTGCTTTGCGCCTCCTCAGGTGCCTCTCCTGCGCAACGCCGCGATGAGTACCAGCGTCAACGTCGCCGCCAGTGTAAGCGTCAGCGGCCGCTGCTTCGCATCTAGACAGTTTTTCTCCCGGCCGCGTACCTTATGAACATGGCGCGGTTTCATACCTTAAGTGCGACCGTCTGTTGCGTTTTCTTCTAAAGAAAACACAGGCGTTGTGCTCAGCTCAGTGTCGTCCTGCTTAATCCTTGTTTCCTCTTAACGATTTGTTGGTGTTTATGTGCATATAGCTACACATAAATGTGTAACCGTGATGGCAATATAATGCAGTAAACAAACAGGTCCACATACCAAGATGTTTAATAAAATAAAGATGACAGATAGTAATGGACTTGAATCAATGCGTGTGATGTAGTTTCATGCAATTCATTGGCAAACAAGGTAAATTGAAGTAGAAGGAGCGGGAAGGAAAAGCTGCACGGGCCAACTTTACATTAAATTATCACTGAATGAAGAATAAATTTAATATAGTATTATGTAGGAAATAACTTCCCGAAATCATCACATGAATATGAGAGATGCCGTAGTAGATGGCTCAGGAAATTTCTTTAACGTACGCTAGAACCTAAGCACACAGGCCTACAGCATTTTCACCTTCATAGAAAATGCCACCGCCGCAGCCAGGATTCGATGAATGAATAATGATGACACTGCTGCTGTTACAACAGTGGAAGGCACAACATGCACCAACACTTAGCGGTAATGAAGATGAAGCAGCCAACTCGGGCATTAATCTGCTAACATCGGCCAACACTATACGCTAATAGCCAATACGCTAATATTAGCCAAGATCAACCAAGTTGTCTTCAACGATGGCTTACTGTTTGTCACTTTATCGGGCTGTGGCTACAATTTAGCCAACAGGTACCGAACATGTGCATCACTTGAAAATACTATAGCTATTACTAGCCAGTAGTGGTCGCCAGTATAGCCGATATCCACTGGTGCGCGGCGAGCACATACCGTAAGTTAATTCGGCCCCACAAGTATCTTCGTCGTCAAAAGTGCGTGGTAGAGACCGGACAGGCTGCGTACTAGAAATTAACCACCACGTATTAACCGGATCTACACGGTGTAAATTGGTGGTGAATGTTTGGTTGCGGCTCCTTTGTTAGTGGTGGGCCCTAAATTTAGCCCTCAAGAAGAGAGAGAGAAAAGGCAGGCCGGGGGTATAACCAGATATTGGCATCCGGTTTCCTACCCAGCACTGGTGATAGGGAAACAGGGGCAAGAAAGAGGGTGTAGAGACTACTAGAGAGGGAAAGAACTGAGTGTGTTTGTTTTTTTAGCCCTCAGTAATGGTCGGACACAACACACGGGTCTGGCTGCTCTGAAGTTAAACGCGCAGCAATATGCGGTTGCGCCTACCTTTGCGCTAGAGAGTCCCGGCGGCACCCAGGAGTATCCTTCTTGCAGCGTCTTCTCCTTGGAAGTGTGCTGCGAAGGGTCGGACGCCTTGATGCCGATACGGTCGCGCACGTTGACGAACTCTTCGTGATACACATCGTGCGATTCTCGTGGGCACTTGCAGTTGTTGCACACTTTCCTGCACGACAAAGAAAGCAAGAAACATTAATGGTCATGCCCCAGCTACATCCGCTATCACGATGACACGCTATAGATATGCCTCGCCGACGCAAGAGTAGCACATCAGAGTTGAGTCGTGCTTCTACAAAATTACTGTACATTTTCTCTTATTCTTACTCTTAATCGCTGGTGCAAATAGGTTCGCGATGAAGCGACTGATCATTTATATAATCACTCGACCATTCAATTTGTTGTAACGTTAGCTTTTTCTTCAGTACACTTACGATAGGTTTTTAAGACTTGCCTTCGCCCTAAAGGGATTTTCAACTAAACTGCATAGGCGTATGGACGTACGCATTCTTAGTATTACGTAATGCGTTGTCAGTGCCCACACAAGTGAAAAGCTTTAATTTACAAAGCTTGAAGTTAGATTCACAACGTATTGAATGATATAGCACATAATACAGGAGTAAAGAACCACGCATAATGAATCGAAACCAACTATGGCTCACTTTTCCATTCCTTTAAGGTAAAATGTACCACCCAAGTCATACCTTATGAGACAGCGCTTCAAGTACTACGCCACTAACAAAATGACTATGACACCCTAATTTTATTTTATTATTACCGTAAAACCGTAAAACGTAAATTTCCCTGCTTTATGTGTCAAACTGCAACATAACCAAAAGAAAACGCAGTGTATTAAAGAGACCACTTCTTGATCTTTATTTACAACACAAGGTTAACTAATTGTTAACGAAATCTAAGAACAGTTGTGCTTCACTAACCATGCATTACGAATACCTTACACAAAAAGCTTTTTTTTCGAAGAATTCACGTGAATTTTTTGGCGCGCACTTGCTGATCTTCCCATTCGAGACCATTTTCGCTTTTCGTTCAGAGCATACGCTGTGTCAAGGACGCGCAAGACTGAACAGGAGACAAAGCTTTTGCCATTATGAAAGACGGAACTGCTGCACGCCTTTATTCCGCGAAGGTCCATCAGCTTCAAGAGGCCAGGAAGTGTGCCAACGTGGCTTTAACCTGCGCTGCCACTGGCCTTCACGCGTAAGGATGCTCGGCTTTCGAGTGCGAGATTAGAGGACTGACTACTGCCGAGGTGCACCGTAGAGTGCGGTCACGGCCGTCATTACTATACGCAGCTGACTGAGTGCTGCGTCCTCGTGTTGGCCGCTTTACATCGCCACCTTGTGAGCGCCCTATTCAATCCTACTTAAGCCATACGTGCAGTGCGTTTATAACACTATCACAGAAGACCGAGCTGTGCCTCAGAACGACATAACGGAACGGCGGTGCAACCACACACGGCCAGAGGAAAGAAGGTACACGAAGGCCATCTTTGTGTTTCGCGAGCCTTCTTTCTTCTGTCCCTGTGTGTGGTCTCGCTGCCATTACATTATGAAGTACGACCAACTAGCCCTTCAGTCTCAGAACGGCACCTCGAAAGTAAGCATTACAAACTATATTTTATTTGTAGAGAGCCCAAATCATTCCACTATATCGGTGGTGGTTCTTTTATTCTCTTAAAATTCTCACAATAATCGTTAGCTCAGAATATTTTTTCGTTGGGCCGGTCTGAAGCCGGCGATTTCTGCGCAGGCGCGAGTGGCAGCTGGTTGGCGAGGTTGGTGATAGAGGTTACGCGTGGCGGCGGTGACGTGAAGTTCGTCAGGAATAATGGCGATGGAATATTTTCGGGCTATCTTGTGTCAAAACACGGTATGGTTGTGAGGCGCGCTGAAGTCGCGCGGCTCCGATATGGTTTTGACCACCTGAGATTTTTCAACGTCCACCTGAATATAGGCAGACGGGTGTTGTAGCATCGGGAGTCATCTCAGTGTTTGGGCGTAATGTCCCTAGATAAAACATTTGGGCGTGCTTACAAGCGCAATCTGTGAGGCCCGACACACACAACGGACGGCCTCGAACATGCCTTACGGTTGCTATGCGCTGGATGGTATACGAAGAAAGTGACGTTCATGAGCTCAGGTCTCATGTGGCACCGGCTTCAAGTATCCAGGAGGCACGTGATCTACGCGGGGGCATTGGACGCTCGACTCGCATCGCAGTACCACGCATAGAGGGCGTCGCCCAGTCATGCAGCGTTAGAGCCTTGAAAAAAAAAGTTTTATTTATTATTCCACCCCACAGCGCATCACTTGTTATTGCGTTTCGCTCAAATCGAATTGTGGCCACTGTGACCGGGAGTCGAACCCGAGTTCTCCCACTTAGTGGCGCTCAGCTATTGCCACGGCTTCTTAAGAAAATTAATATTACAAAAGTGTGTTCGAAGCTGTCAAGTGAAGCAAAGACTGTGGGCAGTTTCAACCAAAGAACAAAGCACGAAAATCTATGTGAAATCATTCTATGAGACTTGTAGGGTTGGATGCCTACTAATTTCGAATTGTGAAATTAGCACTGTCCGAGTGTCGAAAAGGTACAATCGGTCATTCACAGTTAAACGCTAATCCTTAGTCTGAGATCTCACGTACTTGTGAACAGCTTGCAGAAAATTACGCCAGATGCTCATGATGCCGCTGACATGGTATTTATAGGAAACAACTTTGTCAAATTATGCTTCATCATCTACGGTAGACCATATACGGTGTCTTGCTCTAACTCAAAGCATCGCTTACGTAACACTGCCAAAAATTCGAGCACGACCGTCTACATTGACTTTGCCATAGAAGTATTACAACTCATTAAGCCATTCATCTGTACAGAAGCAAGCTTCATCTCACAAATGATCGATAGCAAATAAAGTCTTCGCCTGAGGCCTTTATTACCATCTTTTTTTTATTCTTGTACACCGTATACTACTCATGCACGACTGGCTACGCTCAATTACCTATTACGAAGTGTCGCACTTTACTTGAATTAAGTCAGCGTCACACAATCGTTGACGTCACTTTCGTTTTTAAGTGTTACGTTCCCTGGTTCGTGGCCTCGGGTTGGCACCTACCTCGCGTTGGTGCCACACGAAACGTAATTATCATTACATGCTTTATTGTAATCGTCTTCGTTGTGTCGGGCGTCTGTCGTCTTGATTCAACATCAAACATGCAAAGAAAAATGAGGAAGAACGAGTAACCTATTGAACGTGCATAACAGTGTAATCTTACAAAAGTATGATAGATGGCTATCTGGTGAATGGGCATTTGGTGATAAATGGGTATCTTGTACCTACGATAAATAGCCATCTGCTGCATCAGCACCGCAGTATATATGGGGGTAGACGCACAAAAATATGAGACCAGTATATTATTATATTCAACAACGTTGCTGAGATTGCTGAAGAAGACTATGCAGTTCCAGTTTGTTCTGCCGTGAGAGGTGACCATGCATGACGTCTTCGCGATGACGTAAATGTTTTCTGATCATGCCTGCACAGTATTATAAGTGAACCAAGCCTAATGCTTCATACTTCTGTTTTATTTGTGATTTACCATTCTACGAAACAAGGTGTATTAACTCGAAACACTGACGTGCGGTTATTTTGGAAGTTTAAAAGGCGAAGCTTCTTATAGCGGCACCCATTCGTCCCTCATATTCGTTGCAGTAGCGTGTAACAAGTATAGCATTTTGACCTCCAAGGTGGTGGCGGTGAGAGATTTCTTCGGTGCGTTGTTGAACAATAAAAGATAGTGCTCAGTGTACATGCCAATGGCTGCTAAGGGGGAATGAGAGACAGGAGAATTTGGCTTTTAGTTAACGCGCACGCTGCGAATTTTTTATTGTTGAACAACGCACAGCAGACAAAAAAGTGTTGCTACGTTATATTCGCTGGGCCCTCATAGGTTTTAGAAAGGTTTAGCGAGCGTTCATCCGCAGTGTCATGAATACAGTGAACTTGTATACCATGAAGTCGAGGTGGTTAAAAGTGGGAAGTAGGCACGAAGCGCAAGCCGTAAGAAAGTGTGCGTGCGCCACCTCTTGTTTAGTCCTTGGAATGTCCGCTGGATGGCGGTGCTTCTATATGCGGAATTATTGATGAAAAGATGCGAGATGGTAGTACTTGGAGTGATGACTTGATGGACGAACGGACACACAGACAGACGCAAGGACGGACGCATGGATGGCTGCACAGACGGATGGACGCATGGGCAGACGCAGGAGCAGATGCATAAACGAACGCAGGGACGGACGCACAGATAGACGTGCAGACGCACGAACAGACGCACGCACGGAGGGGCGGATGGACGCACGGGCGGCCACACAGACGCACTCATGAATGTACGGAAGCAAGAACGAATGAACGGACGGATGCTTCGCCCCACTATCCATCATTCACTCCGTGGATATGCTGCCATTTTTTTTTACTTCAAATACTTTGCCGCTATTCGCCTGGGGTGACCCCCAACAATTGTTGGAAACAAACTCTGCATTTTTTCTTGAAGTGATATTAGCAATACGTGTAGCTTCAAAATGCGTGACCTGACTAGTCGTTTATCCGTAATACAAAAGCAGCGTGCCAGACTTACAATGCTTCTTTGTGTCCATCCCCTATGTGAGTCATTCATGCGTCAGTGCTCTCTTTTTAATGGACACTCAAATTGAGGCCATCTTCTTTATGCCTCGTTAACTGAAGTCGCTTTGACAGATACCTATCACACGACATTTCCAATATTGCTCTGTCATCGCACAGCCAACGTTACAGTACCTGCTTTGCTGTGATACGTTTATTTACTCATCCTAATCCCATCTCCCAGTTGGGCATGTACGCAACTGTAAACAACCTACATTCGTGCACCTTAATTAACTGTCACGCATTAAACTTGCCCCAATAAAAAAAACCAACCCACAAACAGAATATTCAATTTCATCTCTGTTTTCATTGTCTAACGCGTGTACAATCCAACTGGCCTGCTTTTTGCGCCTTGCTTTTCTGTTTGTTTGTCTCGTCTCGGGCTTTCATGAGACTCTCTGCATCACTGTACCGAACACCTTGCATAGGATGTTCTTAGGACAACAACAGCCCTAGACCTCGAAACCTCGTTTCCGTTCTCCGCCGTCGTTGCGCTGCGCTTGGCTTGTTGGCACTCCTTGCAATACTCCAAGGCGGGAACCATCTCTTGTCGCGAAGGCCCTGATTCGCCGCTTGCCGTGCAGGAGACCACACGTGCTGTAACTGACCTCGTAAAAACGTTGGCCGAAGCTCCATACAGCGACCCCGTTCCTTGGCGAGATTATCTCCGCGGACGGGATTACATAAGCCGTATCGGCGACATCCGACCGCCAACAACGTCGCGCTTTGCACCGCGGAACGAAGCAAGCGTACGGTAAGAAACATGCTTCGAGCTCCGTAAGCGCAGCCCTAAGGCACCCACCCGTAGAATATGGTGTGCACAGACAGCATGTTCGCGCTTTGTGAGCCCGTTCACCCTTGGCCAACAGCGTGGCAGTGCCTTAACACAAACATTGCTCTACTTACGTAGGCTAAAATCTTCCCCAAGGACGTCGCATCAGAGACCATTCGATTTGGGACGAGTACTGGGACCGTGGCCTGCACGTGTAATGTGGGAGTGCCCCTCCCCCCTGCATAACAGCTCCTAAATTATTATAACAAAAGCTTTTCTAACTACTGTCATTTTTGATGGGTGTTATTACTGGTACATATATACGGCATTTATTTATTTATTTATTCGTTCGTTCATTCATTCATTCATTTACCAGAAATTATTGCAGGTCTAGATAGCCCTGGACAAGAGGAGTAAATTTACAAAATAAAACACAATTTCACAAGACAAAAAATAAACAAACACTTAAATTTCAGTGTAATGTTACAATATCTCAAATTGATCAGATCACTCAAATAAACTGAATCAATCAATAATAGTAGTGCGTTCCATTATAGTATGGTGCCCTTGATAAGGTCAATATGACTCTTATGAAGGACTATTATGGTGTACACCGTTATAATGGTCGTATGTGTCAAAAATAAAGGCTTTCTGAAAAGTGAGAACAGCAAAGGAGCCAAAGTCTCTCCCCCTACGAGAGCGACTCTCCGGTTGATTGAGATGCTTGTTATTTGAGACAGATGTACGGATTTCATTGTACATTCATGCTACGAGCAAGTGGATACAATTTTCTTTCCTTTCGTGAGTCTTTCTAGACCTATTGGGAGTCCGTAGAACTGACCTGCTATATTAAGTGTTTGTGTGCTTCGAGTTACAATAGAGTCACAATAAGAAGCTGCACACTTCAAGTTTGAATGACACAAACATTATGCACGTGCTTGAAAACGACTCCGATAAAGGAATGCAGACCAGTGCTTCAGGATTCGCTAATGGCGACACAGTCGACGAAAAACATCTAAACAATGCATGACATCACATCCACCAAGATCATTACAGGTACAACGTGGCGCACTACATGCACGTTCATTTTGTTCGGCATTATTCTAAACATGAAGAAAACAGTTCAGAAGGAAATATAGGAAGCTTAACAAGTTTAGGACAACCAGTTTGCTAACCTACACAGGAGAACGGGATGGGCGAGTTTGATCGAAGAAGAGAAAAATGGGGACAGATAGCACATGGCAGTGCATACACAAAGTCAGTCACGGCCCACCGCTCTTACGTTGTACGCGACGTTACTGTGGGAGCCGTATATCCAATTCAGCCTTTCCTTTTAAACCAGTATATTCTCGCCATTAGCTGAGTAGACATTACGCAATGCAGCACGGCTAATGTTTGGTAAATCATTCTTTAACTTAGCGATTTCTACATGACCACGATAAGCCGTCTTTACACGATTTACTGCAAAAACCAATAACACAAATCCCGTAGTCCACAATTGCATGCTTTTGTTTGGAAAGGAGTTCAGAGCCGGAAAAGTCACTATAGATGTGGCGTGTTTCCAAGTCCTGCCCAGCGCTCATGAAAGTCCAACTCTATAGTTTGGTTGCCATCGTGTTCTCTAAATCGCGCTCAAGCGCTGCATCACCTCAGCCACCTTATGGTTGCTTTACAGCGGCACATGCCGAGAAACACACCTGTTTTTCTCCCAAGCATATCGACTCACTCTCTATACTTCCATTTTTACAAATAAAAAGGTCTTGTAAATCATACAATTCCGTGGATCTTGTTCAATATAAGAGTTATATCGGATACATATCAGAGCGTAACCTAATAGACGGGTCACTAGACTGTCGGAGAAAGAGAGAGACTCCACCCTGAAAAACAGAATTAAACGAATAGCGCTAAAGAGCTTGTTTCGCAGAAATCCTGGCGTCGGCGTTGGTGGTTGTCAGCAAAAAGTAACTTGTGCATGACCGAAAAAAACTCCAGGCCTGCGCGGAATACGCGGTAGAGTCACAACGAAAGGTAGAAGAGCGGCCTTTGAGAGCCTTTTCTATACACATTATTTGGGTAACTGCTACAAGCACACTTGCTGGGTACCCAATACGCCATAAATAATCATAATTTCTGTGTCGTAGGCCAGCGTTCACTATCCTATCCTTCGTTCTTCGGAGAAACGTGGTATCCGCTACACACTTGCTAGGAATTTTGTGCATTTTTAGATGCGGAGCATCTTATACTTGCGCCTTGTAGTGCGCCGTCCGCGCCGTCCGCGCCGTCCACACCGCTTCTCGAACATTCGACAGCTGACGCGCGCGCATGCGCCGTCGCGCCGTCGCCCACTCTTCCACCATCTGTGCATCCCTTCCTCCTCTACACACCGCGCGCGCTTCACTCCTCCACCATCTGTGCACCCTTCCTCCTCTACACACCGCGTTCGACATCTACAATTCTCCTGATTCTCCAGTGGACGCGCATGTGGCGTCGCGCTTCGAGAACATTCAACAGCTGACAGTGCATGCGCCGTCGTGCTGTATATATACTCAAGGTCGGCGCTCGCTCGCTCAGTTGCCGCTCGTCGGTTGGTTTGTACGGCGCGTCGACGTCCAAGGTCGCGGTGAAATGAATTCCAACGAATCCACAAACACAATGATCGACGTCCCTTCGACCAGCGCCGCCCTTTCGCATACGTGTGTACGTGTTCACTCATTTAACACCCCCTCCTACAACCACGTTAACCAATTTAGCCATCGACCCAAGTAAGTCGCAATTTAACACCCCATTTCACAACCACGTTAACCAATTTAGCCATCGACCCAAGTAAGTCGCACTTTAACACCCCGTTAACCAATTATATGCTCCGCATCCTCCTCAGTGTTCCCCCGAGGGAAGCTGCGGGCAATTTTTTATGCAGTGGCTGACGACGATAAGGAATTATGCCTGAAGTGGGTATCCACCACGGTCAATGGGTGATCATGAACAAGTTTTTAATGGGTTGGAGCATTGGACGACCCACACATTACGCAATTCGCGTTGTCTGACACCTCATTGTTCCTTTGATGCTCTAAAACGCTTTATTACTCATATTTACGCGATTCCTTTCGCGACATGAATCCTGCCTAAGGCCAGTTTAGAAACATTCTCCAAGCACCGGCATGACTCAGTGGTAGAATACTGGGGTAGCACGCAGCGGACACGAGTTCGCATCCCATTGTGCCCTTGGTTTTTTTTATTTACCGAGTTTTCCTAGTTTTTACGATACTTGTTACGGACACTGGCGGCAATTGGCGGCGGACAACTACGGCGCCAAGCGTGACTCGTGTGCTGATCTCATAGCAGCTTTCCCTGTGGAAACTGAGAAGGATCGAAATAAAACAAATAATAAAAATCCGGCAGATCCCATGTACCTGGGGATCGACGTTGCGCGAAGCATGCGGAGGGAAGGTCACCGTGTTTTAATTTTTTAATGAGCGACACGCCATGAAATGACGCTAAATATATGTACAAAAGTTGAAGTACAGACATATGTTGAAAAGTTGCAGATGTTTATATAACCAGTTGTTTGCACTTGCGAAACGATTCCGACTGGAACATGCGTATTAGCAAAACCCCAAGCTGAAATGAAGCGCTGATGCTCGCTAGGATGCTTGCCCTGGACACTGCTACATAAATCAACTTCAGCGCATGGGGACTAACCACAATTGACGTTGACCCGATGGGGCAGTTGTATCAAATGAGTTCATATGTAATGTTTATAAAATTGGGTAGGCAGCACTGCAACCACTATTGACGTTTCACGAAGATTAACGTCTATTTGGAAAGCTGTTCGGAGACCTGGTGTAGCTTTGTTTTAAAATGCTTCATTGCCACACAGAATACATGGCTTCTATTCCAACTGGGGCTCTAACATTTATTCTTTGCATTCGTCGGGTAGATGCTACCGATGTCGGGTATTTCTTGAAGCTCCCGCGTTAAAATTGCGCATGTGTGTTCTCGTCGTTCCTGGGTATATACTAAGTGTCAATCACCTGTGGCACATACCCGCATACCAGCGGCACATACTTGCCAGTGGGCATGTGCCAGTGTCTGGCAGGAAGCGTTTGACGACATACGCGACGAGATTGTGACATTATTCATGTCTTGACCAGCACGTCATATTCGTCAAACCATCTTACCCTCCCATGTTAATTTTGGTTCACGCCAAGTTAAGGAGGTGACCACGAGGGCACCCAAACGTAGGCGGATAGATAGATAGGTAGATAGATAGATACGCTCAAAGTCGCCGAAGTTTGCAAACAAATGCTTCGCATTTAAAAAAAAATGTGGGTCCAAGTGCGGATCGGACCAGGGTCGCTTAAGTGGCAAACGGGTATTCCACCACACAGCCGTGCGTGCACTTGTGACTACAGTGAAAATAAATTTATTGAAAGTAACTTTCATGCTTTACAAACACGGGCGTCCTGTATACATTCTTCACCATACATGAAATATTGCAGTAATAATGCGTGGTACAAGCGTATTTATTGCCATCGGGCGTCAGAACATGTGATTATCATGATGACTTCATAGTTTAAAGCCGGTCATTAACTACTGAAGGCACACACGTTACTGCGCCTATTCCCTTAAGGCCTTGAAGTGGGTGCATTGCAAGGTCGAAAAGGCTTCATGCACTAGGTGCTTAAAAACGCACTTGGAACAGAATATCGCAATCGTGCTCAACTCTTGAAGGGAAAAGTTAAAGATCCCCCAATTTTTCGCCAGCATGTTTACAACCATTAACAGGCTGTTGTGCAAAGGGACGGGGAACGGGATTAAAAAAAATCCAGGAGAGATATAAAAAAAATTGCCCGCAGCTTCCCTCGGGATACACTGAGGAGGATGCGGAGCATATAATTGGTTAACGGGGTGTTAAAGTGCGACTTACTTGGGTTGATGGCTAAATTGGTTAACGTGGTTGTGAAATGGGGTGTTAAATTGCGACTTACTTGGGTCGATGGCTAAATTGGTTAACGTGGTTGTACGAGGGGGTGTTAAATGAGTGAACACGTACACACGTATGCGAACGGACGGTGGTGGTCGAAGGGACGTCGATCATTGTGTTTGTGGATTCGTTGGAATTCATTTCACCGCGACCTTGGACGTCGACGCGCCGTACAAACCAACCGACGAGCGGCAACTGAGCGAGCGAGCGCCGACCTTGAGTATATATACAGCGCGACGGCGCATGTACTGTCAGCTGTTGAATGTTCTCGAAGCGCGACGGCGCATGCGCGTCCACTGGAGAATCAGGAGAATTGTAGAATGTTCTCGAAGGGGAGAAGCGCGCGCGGCACAGATGGTGGGTGACGGTGCATGCGCGCGTCAGCTGTCGAATGTTCGAGAAGGGGGAGAAGCGCAACGGCGCATGCGCGCGCGTCAGCTGCCGATGTTCTCGAAGCGCGACGGCGCATGCGCGCGCGTCAGCTGCCGATGTTCTCGAAGCGTGACGGCGCATGCGCGCTACATTATACAGCTAGCGAATGTTCGTGAAGAGGAGAAGCGCACGCGGTGTGTAGAGGAGGAAGGGTGCACAGGTGGTGGAAGAGCGAAGCGCGCGCGGTGTGTAGAGGAGGAAGGGATGCACAGATGGTGGAAGAAGGAGGAGGAAGCTTGCGGACGGCGCCGCACTACAAGCCTCGAGTATTAGATGCTCCGCATCTAAAAGGTAAAATGATAAAAACTTACACAGTAATACGAGTCAACTGTCTGGCGTATTTAGTGAAAAATATTGGCGGTGCTCGCTGAAACATGTGAATCGCTAGCGGTTGGTTGAGTCGGCTGTCAAAGTGGATGCGCTTCTTTTTACCTGGCCTCTGATATCATCGGTGATAATATTACGAGGTGTTTAACAAGCCATAACTACTATAAAACTATGAGGGACGCCGCAGTGATGGGCTCTGGAAATTTCCGCCATTACCTGTTAGTATACACTGACAGTGACTTAACACAATACACGAGCCTCTAGCGTTGCGCCTTCATGAAAATGCGACTGCCGCGGTTGGGATCGAACCCGAAACCTTCACGTTTGCAGCCGAGCAACCTATATAGCCGTTACACAACTGCGGCGGACGGCTTCTCAGGTTTATTTGGTTTGCTCGTAAAACTCAGTCAGCCGATAAAATACAGAAAACACGACCGCCGAGTTGAGAATACCACACAGGTGCCTAAGTCAAGGACAGACTATAGAGTCCCTTCTCTAACCTCCATTGCATACGTTAACCGGTGCTATGTTGTTCTTAATACCAATATCGGCATTTTAGCCCACATATAAGGGAATCAGATTAGAAGGTATGTGTCTTCTGCTTCTAATTACAATTGATCACCTAAAATATTTTCGCCGTCTGCAATGATCAGCTTATGAGATAACTCAACGTAAACTAGTAGACGTACGAGTACAAGCCCTAAATGATTTTTAATGACGCCGAAAATGATACGTTGATTACTTACTTCGCTGTACTACACATAAATGGGCTTACCAAAACAGCGAGAGAGAGAGAGAGTGAGAAAGTAAAGGCCGGGAGGTAAATCAGATATTGGCAGCTGGTTTGCTACCCAGCGCTGGGGGCGGGGAAGTAGGGGCAAGAAAGAGGGGGTGGATAGAGCGAAAAAAAAACGCACGCGCACTCATAAGAAAACGAAAACACACACAGGAAGGACGTCCTAGCTACAACCGTTCAGTAAGGCCGGTCGATCGCAAAAAGTGTATTAGCGCTTTCAGGGCCCTCTTCTGTGAAGTCACATCCTGTCGGTACTGCAGAATTACCTGCTCCGACAGAGGTTGATCATCTAATTTTTTGAGTTCCTTGCGAAGGCGTAGTCGTTGTTTACTATACGCTAGGCAGTCACAAAGAATAGGTTGGATTGTTTCCTCTTTGCCACTGTGGCCACAGGCTGCGGTGTCGGCCAAAGCCACTTCAACAGTAAGTAGGCTTGAGCAGCAATGCCCGATGGCTCCGAAGCTTTCATTAAAAGTGGTCATAATTGACGACCCCTGTAACCGTATACAGCCACCAGTTGCCTTGGATCAAATAATTGTTCGAAGTTAAATGGAATGCACAGGTCGACGTGCTCCTCCAAGTATATTCTGCTCAGGTCTTTTTTCTTTATTTTTTCTCTCGTTCCTGCTAGTTTAGCTGCTCGGCGCAGCCATCAGTGCTTTTTTCAAACACAGTAGGTAGCACCAATCTCCATTAACGGACAAGGCAGGCTGAAGCTAGCGTATCGGACACGAAGAATATAACTGTAATGGACGTGCTCTTTTGCAAGCAACATGGGCAATTTAGGCACGTGAGAGCGAGACACGTATCGGCTTTGACGGCCACCGAGGAGAGCCGAGCAACTCTAAAAGCACGCCTGGTTGGTGCATTGCTCTCCGCCGTAGAGCACGTCAGAGACTGGATATATTAAGCAGAGGTAGTTCATGCAGAGCGCCAGCTCAATGCGGCACGGAGTGCATCTTTGGAACTGCCTGCCATACCGCCCTGCCGAGGCTCTCATTACCAATCAGCCAGTTTTTCTTTTTTGTTTATTAGCTACTCGTTTCTTGATGCTCCTTCAGACTTAACTTATTATATTTTCATTATTTTGCTTTCTCATGATCCCTGTCCGAAGCCTTCGAGTAGACCTTCAAATTGCATCTCATGTACCACCGTATTGCCGTATCTAGTCTTTCTGTACAATGATGTAAGCAGTTAATAACGTATAATGTCGAACAACGGAGCGAGTACACCAATAAGAAGTTTTTTTTACGCGAAATGCAGCCCGAACTGCCAAAGAGGACACTACTGCTGTGCTTTCCGGAGTGTGCCGTACCTTCGAACACTCTGCGAGGCCTGTGCAGCCGTCGGCACGGTTCAGAGAACGCTGCGCAGCGTAGCCTGGACTGGTTTGACTGGCGACAGCCGTGATGTGCTGGGCGCTGTCTCCGAGATAATACCCCTCCCTGTATGCTTGTATAGTATGTTGGCGTGTTTTGGTAGCAGCTTGGCAACAGAACTCAAAGCTATGCGGTGCTGATCATATTATTTATGTCAGGTACACTACGGAGCATTAGTGTTAAGCTTGCTCAAGACTGTACGTTGCTGCGATATCGCATGATGTGGACGAGATTCCGGGTGAACTTTTTGCCAGGGATACGCGTCAATAGTCCGATCAAAGAGTACAAAAATGCGATAAGGCTCGTCCACCATACATAAGGCACGCGCTAGAGAAGCACAGGTGGCTGCACATCGCATAGCATGCAGGCACTGTCGCAGGTGAACACTATATTTCGGTCGGGCTCAAGCGTTGCGTCTTGGACTGAAAACTTTACAGTTATGTATCCGTATCAGATGAACATACAGTGCTACGGTGAACTCAAACGCATGAAAACGAAAACGCTTGGGCCATAACGTTCAACGTTTTGTGACCACGTCTATTTCATTATGACATGCAAAATCGGCAAAACATTCGTTTATCACTCCATTATGGGATCACATATGAATCGAAAATAAAATCGTGCCCTAAGAACGCACTTTTAGCTGTCCGCTTCGCATTCTTCTCGGCGATGTCAATGTACAACGAACGACCTCAAGAGTGGACAACTTTCATAGCCATTAAGCTCATACAAACATGATGGGCGTGGCTCTCCTACATGCTGTGAAGCACAGGCCGTGTCCTCCACATCAGAGACGAAGCTGAACCGACACGACACGGGCACACTGTGCCCATTATTGCAAATATCGCTCATATAACACGAAAAAAAAAGTTCCCAGCTCCGTCATGTTCTCGGTTCATCAATGTTCCAATGCGGTAACCCTAATGCCACTTACTTAATAAGGCCTCGTGTGCGGTTACTTTCACGCACTTCTGTTTCGACAGGGGCTGTGACGTAACCCCCTGTCGCGGAGAGATACGTCAGCCTATACAGAGCAGAAGTGGCTAAAAAAATTCTGGTGTCTGTCTATGCCTTCGAAGCTCATGCGAGTTTCGAAAGTGAAACGCTGAATTAGTAACGTGAACTCAGCGTTAGTAGAAAAAAAGAAGTAACCTCGTAATTACATGAAAACTATATACGAGGCGTCCATCGGTGACAGGCTTGACCTTTTTTTTCTATATAGAGAGGGGCCTCTCTCTCTTCCGTGGTGTCACCGCCTGTGGTTGAGGCTTCGTTTGTGGGCATGTATTCATCTTGTAGAAAAAGGCCATTTACGCAGGAGCTGCTTTTTAATCACATGGCGTCATGGTGGCCGACTGAGAACACGCCCAACAAAAAGGACAGGAATCCTATCGGCATTTTGACCAAAGACCAGGAGCCTTTCATGGCACTTGTGAATTCATTGAGTAACGCTGGAGAATATACTCACCACCCTATCATAGCGACAGAAACCAGCCTACTTCAGAAACGCTTATTTATGGACAGCTTTTACGTATCAAAAAAATACATGCGGACACGGGAAGGCCCATATGAACACCTCGCGGCACTATTACAGCGACTACATGTTGATTACGAAAGACAGACCGCTTGTTAATCACGATCGCCAGGCAGACAGCTTAGCATGAGAGATAACTTAGAGGCACCTGTGACAAATGTCCGTCTACCTAAATGAAACCCCGGCAGATATGATACCACGTATCGCCAATTACGCGAGAAAGCCAACTCCTTAGGCAACAATGCTATCGATAGCTTTCTAATTCATTAATCCCCCAATTAGTCAACAAGTTCAGCCACCACAATCAGATGCATAATCTCCTCTGTTGCCAGCGACATCAGCATGGGGAATTATGGGAGCTGCGATTGAAGCGCGACTATGTGTAGAGGGATCAAACACCAATATTGAAAAAAAAAACAAGTTTAATTTAAAGTCAAAGCAAGCATTATGCTTTACAAATGAGATTTCTTTTCTCCAACAGTATTATGTAGGTGTAATGAACAAAGAATGTACTGCGGTTTTTATTTTTACGAAAGATATTTTTTCTAGCGCCCTTGATATGATATGTGGGGTGTAACGTCCCAAAACCACCATATGATTATGAGAGACGCCGTATTGGAGAGCTCCGGAAATTTCGACCACCTGGGGTTCTTTAACGTGCGCCCAAATCTGAGCACACGGGCCTACAACATTTCCGCCTCCATCTGAAATGCAGCCGCCGCAGCCGGGATTCGAACCCGCGACCTGCGGGTCAGCAGCCGAGTACCTTAGCCACTAGACCACGGCGGCGGGGCTAGCGCCCTTGACCCATGCTATTACTTAATGCAGCCCTTGCACAACTGAGGTATACATGGCAAGGCCTGCTCGTAAAACTCGTCTGCGAAGACACACCCCCTCACGTGTTTTAGTGTTCTGCGCTTGCTTGCGTTCTCTGTTTTGCGCGAAATCGTTAGGTGCGTTTTAACCTTGGTGAACGTCTTCAATGCAGTGTTCAACGGCCAGCGGAACGATGCGAATTACATTTAACGCCGAGTGCTTTCGCACGTAGCTGCGGAAACAATGTTCTGTGCAAGGATGCAGCAGCCACAAACGTATAATAAGAAACAAGAATAATGGTTCGGAAAGCACTGCTCAATAGACTTTCATCCATCAGTATTCCTGCAGCCCGGTTTTTTCTTGAGCATGCAGTGCCTACTATTTGCGTTATCGGTGAGCAGATTGCCAGGTTATCTATATCACGGTACAATTAGCATGTTTTCATTCGCATACGTAGCGATAATTTAGCATATTGAAAAACAAGAAAAACATAGCGCAGGGAGTGTCCGCAGACTTTTTTTGTTCCTATTACCATTTTGTGCAGTGTAATAAATTTCAATTATTGTGACGATTGAATAAAACTGAAATGTCATCATTTTTGCGTGACTAGGCGTCATTTCTTCCTATTAACACAGAATATCACAAGTGTTGTGCATTCTAAAGAACCTGCGTATATGTGAAACAAATGAGCCACACTGAAGATATCACATGCATATGCTGTTACGCTGTTGGTTGCCTTAATTCATCGGCGGAAGAAGCCACGAAAGGTGAATAAAAGTTGGAAGAATAAGTTTCTAAGTGAAATCGAGGCAAAGTGAACGGTAGTACACCTAAATATCACAATTTAGTGATGAGTCCGTATTAGAGTAGCTAGTGTTGACTTGAAGTGCACTCGTGGATGACTCGCCGAAGATCACCTTACAGCGGGTCCTTAGCGATCAGGGGCCCATGAAAAGTAACTTGAGATCAAATTTCTAGTGCACAAAAAAACGACGTCACTTGTTTTTCAGCAATTTCGTCACATACACTTTAATTTTTGTTCCAGCGGAAGTGTTTCCTCTTCACAGAGATTGCGCTCATCCCCATGAGCAGCTGATCAGCCGCAATTTTTTTTCCTGACGTATCAGCTTCTATGGAACCTTCGCTACAGGTCTATATATACCTTGCGAAAGCTGTTGAAGTCATTCAGTAGCAAGCCCACAACGCAACCCTCATCGACGCGTTGTTGTCCTTTAGCGCACCAAGACTAAAAGAGAACAATACTAAAAAACATGCATGGATTGCATTTGCATTGCCTGAATCGCCATGTCTCCCTACTTCTTTCTACCTAGCTACATTGAAGTATTGATGGGGTGCTTAAGAACAAGCTTTGTTGATGCTTTTCGTCTTCTTGATGGGTTCGTACATGTCATGTACAAACCTCTCACTAATTAATTACACACGGTTCCCCGTGGTTGTGTTAGAGTTACGGTGCTCGGATACTGGTCCGAAGGACGCGGGTTCGATCGCGCCCACGGCGGTTGCATCTCGATGGAGGCGAAATGTTGGAGGTTCATGTAGTGTATGCTGTCAGTGAACGGTACAGAACACCAGATGGTCAAAGATTTCGTAGACCTCCACTAAATGACGTCTCTCATAAAAATATCATTTTAGGACGTCATAGACCGGTTTTCTTATTATTATGAATTGGCACACGCTCACATTGTTTAGGGTTCATTACACTCCCAGTGCTGTAGGAGATATGACTCTCCAAAAGAGAGGTAACGTGTATAGTTAACCATAGTTACATAGGATATGTGAGAGGTCAAGGGTCACCACAAAAAGTAGCAGGTACTCTGTTTGTTTAAGTGTTTATGTAGTCATCCTGCTGATTAAGGAACATGTGTAATAATGTGAAGCAGCAAGAATAACCTAATTTAAAAGCTAGTGCAATTTAACACGAGAACATTTCAATTTATGTTTACACACACCAGTAGCAAAAGCTGTTGGGAATATGTCATTTGACTCTCCCGATAATGCATCACAGTTGGTTTGCGCCTAATGATACCAACATCGACTAAAGTAGTGATTATGTAACGTAAGACTTCAAAGCAAGCCTTCCTAGCGTTAAATGTATACAATGATTTTTACAACGCGGGACCCTACTGAGGAACCAGAAAGAAGAGGTTCCACTTTTTAGTCCAGCATCACAGATGCTCACGCTTCTCAAGACAGTCTTGAGTACAGACCTGATTTAATACTCTACAGATGATGGAGCTTCCGATGGTCTCAACAAAAGCCTCTCCACGCCCTCTGTGATAAAAGTACATAAGTACACGCGTAAACTCACTACAGCTGCTGCAATTAGAGGCATTCGTACAAGTGAATACCCTGAGCAAAATGTTCGCGCTATGTTGATGGTGTCAGTTGAGGCACCTCGAGCCGCCCATAGCTCAGACTCTATTAGTGATTCATGGTACGTAGCGTGAAGTGCCCCACTATCGCGGTTTTTGTTTCGCGTTATATTCACTTGCGTGGCAAGGAGTGCAGCATTTCAATGCTCCAGGGTACGTTTTCATTTCTTTCAGGCAAAAACAAAGAACAGAAAAAACGAAAATTTGTACGCATGGAAAGAAAGAAAAAAAAAGAACAGAAATGGCTACGGCGTAGATTGACGGAGGGAGGGCTGACGTCATGAAAGAAGCATTTGATCGGCTCCGGCTTATCTCCCCTGCTGGTAATAAAGCAACCGTGGACCTCCAAGATACAAGGCCGATACCGGAACGACTGGAAGACTGACGCTATAAGCCAGCGCATCCACTCAAGCGAGACTGGGTGACCCAATAAAACAGGCGCCGGGGAATCGGCAACCCGCTATATACACAGCTTACATGCACACAACACGCACAGAACGTCCATCTCGTATGCCATAGTTGCCGTTGCTCTCAATCTAGCTTTTAGGTTCAACGCCAGAATGTATCATCAATGTCTCTTAAGTTTGTTTGCTCTCGAGTTCCAAGGTCAGTGCGAGTCTAATGCGGCTGCGGACGGTCACTGTAGTTCCTCACATATGTTTGTTTTATTATTTTATGAACAGCTATCGTTGCAGGCACGGTGGCAATTCTGTGTAGGCCACTGCTCCCGCGATAAAGAGCAGTCAAGCCGCTTTTATCGAGGGCTCGAGCAAACGGTCTGCCGGGGAAGCCAATCTTGGGGCGGGATTTGCCGTATAGCGGACGATGTTATACGGCTACTGGTAGCGGAGGTCAGGCCAACCCGGAAGAAGGGTTATGGGGATCTCAGTGTTCGAAAGCTTGTCAACAGCCTCCTAATCGCGCGTTAGCCTTTTCCGATGTATCGTTCCATTTTTTTGTTGTTGTTGTTGTGCTGCATTGACCTGTTCTAATATTCGCAACAGTCACCTACGACTCTTCTGTGTGTGTGGCCCCGTCAACGTTATCTCATGTCCACCTCTGGCTTTTCCACAAAAAAAAAACACAAGGAAAACAGACACAGAAACAGAGAAGAAGGTGCGCCCGTGCTTTGCTGGAAATTTACCATGACTTCTAAAAGAGGCTGAATTGCAACGTCGGAACTATGACCTGCTAGTGGTTGAAGAATTGACAAGTGCTTTTGTCATCAAGCGGTGTACACCACCGGTAGGCGGCCTTCGGTAATGACGAGTCATGCAAGACGCTACATGGTTATGATGGCATCAGTATTGTTTTGTATTCCCTCCTAGAAATGCATAATCGACCATTTCATTCTTTTCTCTTCGTAAGGTGCTAATCTGATTTCTTCATGCTTCACTCATAACGTCTTAGCCCGCATAAAATGCCATAATGTAGAAATTAGACGCAAGTTTTCGGCCACTCCGAATGATCAATCATCAGAATCCGCGTAGATGACGCAAGTGTAAGGAATGAGCAGGCACAGGAGAGAAAAGAAGACAGGGGTGTTAACAAGTTCAGTATAACCAATATACTACCCCGCACAGAGGGAAGTGATGGGGGAGATTAAATTAACAATAGAGAACTAGACAAAATGAAAAAGAGAGAGCAAGCACACACAACGTCACGCTACAATGGTCTTCTGTGGTATATTATACGTCACCGCTATAATTTTACACTCGCTCGTGCAAGTATGATGTCCTTAAATGTTTGATAAATGCATTCACTACTTTCATTCTCGAAGACCCTTGTTCCTCGATGGCATTCTAGGGTGATTGTCAGCGACAATGTCCTATGACCAAGGTGAGGTAGAGCGATTGCTAGTCATTGTCTCAGACAGCATTTGATAAGGGACGGGAGCAAGAGCACTGAATAATCACACGCGATTATGTTTTCCTAAAGCCGTATTCTGAGACTGTCTAACCAAATTTCGCGAGACTTACTCTGGACCCGTTAGGCAGTCTATGGGACAGAACGGTATCGTCTTATAAGCACTGTGCTGAAGCGGTGGGCTAAAAGCATTGTCCGCTTCTCCTTCTTCCAAAGGCTATGTCACGAAATCATTGAGAAGTGACAGTAATATTAAAAGTAATCTCATATCAAAACACTGCTGCGCCAGGGAGACGTGTACTGTATAGAATAAAGAATAAGATTGATGAGTACAGGTTTGCGGGCTGTGTTGACATTCGGATGCTGCACTGCGCCGGCATCGAAACTTAGTGGCCTCAACTAAAAGGCAATACTGGAAGCAGCCTGTGGTTCTCTGCAGCTTTTAATTCATAATCCTATAGGTGTGAAGCACGCATGTGGTTGTAGTGAACGCCGTACAATAAAGAAAAAAAATAGTGAACGCCGTCTTGTGCCAATGTGCACACGTACTGGTGATACATTAGGCTGCAGACGGGACAACACCAAAATATTCGGAAGAATCTCGCTTACGATGCGGCACATCGTCAACAGATCATGGAAATTAGGGTTCGGGAGCCTGATATGTAAAAAAACATGCCTTCGGTTGTAGTTCGTCTCTATCTGGCACACTTCTAGCGACACGTCAATTTTTTTCTGAAATATTGATAAACAATAGAAGTGCTGCTTCGGGAAAGAAGTGTCACAAGCTCCGACGGAAATGGGGCAGCCTTTGATATGTGACCGTTCTTGTCTTTTACTAGGCTGGCAACGAGAATAACGCACCGCAGCTATCATGGCAATCATCGCCTCTGAAGACAAAGCCATTGATTCTGCTTTCGTACATGGTCACCACCAGCTGTCCCCTTGCACAGATTGAGACTGGCGTGCATTCTGCCTGACGTCGTCAACCGCACGGCGTCCTTGGTCACTTATTCACGACCACCGGCTGTCGGAACAAAACACGGGGTTTGCGCGTTCACTACGCGACGAAGCGCGAAAGGCGAAAAAATGCGCAAGCCCGCACGCATGCGCACTCGGGCGAACAGCCGCAGGTCGGCCGTCTCTACTCTGTTCTCTCCCCGACATAGACAGGTCGTAAAAAATAATGCACGCAACAAGGGACGAGTGAAAGAGAACAGCAGCGCGCAGAGATAGCACAGCCGTAAAAAAATAATACGGGCACTAAACGCTCACTACGTGGAGGTCGCCATGATTTCCTGGGCGCGGCCGCTCCTACGTCGCCCAGATGTCTCTTTCGGTCGCCGTACCTTGCCGTGCTTGGCGGTCAGGCGCTTCGGTTGGCTTCGTTCTTTACTTGGCTACGGCTTTTTTTTCCTTCTATGGACACGAGCTTCGATGACATGGCCAGTCGCAACAGCAGCTGCTACAGCGTGTCGGCATTGGGTCTCGTACGTCTGATGCCCCGGGCAGCCGTCTGAGCTGGTCGTGACACGTGAGGCGCAAATTGAGACTGCACACAGGCACGAAACCGTCCACCAAGGTTCCTGTAGTCGTTGTCGCCTTTGACCTTTTGTGTCTTCGGGAAAAACACTGAGCTTCACGGGTGATCTGTTTTTGTCTCCTCTAATTAAGGTAGCCGTTGGTGGCTATACTTTGAGCCAAAATGGGCTACTTTACGATCCTGTCTGGCGACGATAATTTCGGATTGGCTCCATGACTACTGGCTAGCTATTTTTTATCCTACGTTTTGGCACATGAAGTAACCATTCTTAATGGCATTATCAGATAAAATAGACTATTTTCAGCCGTCATGCAGACACTGCCGAATCAGGACGTCGATGAAGTATATATAAACATCCTTGATGAAATCTACAGGGGATCAACTGCTGCCACAGTGCTTCATAAAGAAAGCAACAGAATACCAATCCAGAAGGGTGTAAGGCAGGGGGACATTATCTCCCCAATGCTATTTACCGCATGCTTGCAGGAGGTTTTCAGAAGCCTAGAATGGGAACAGTTAGGGATAAGAGTTAATAGAGAATACCTTAGTAACCTGCGCTTCGCCGGTGACATTGCATTGCTGAGTAACTCAGGGGACGAATTGCAACTCATGATTACGGAGTTCGACAAGGAGAGAAGAAAGGTGGGTCTTAAAGTTAATCTGCAGAAAACGAAAGTTATGTCCAACAACTTCGGGAAGAGCAGCGCTTCGAGATAAGTAATAGTGAACTCCGAGTTGTAAAAGATTATGTCTACTTAGTGCAGGTAATAACCACGGAGCCGAACCACGAGATTGAAGTGACTAGAAGAATAAGAATGGGGTGGAGCACATTCGGCAAGCACTCTCAAATTATGACAGGTAGATTGCCACTATCCCTCAAGAGGAAGGTATACAACAGCTGTATTTTGCTGGTACTTAGCTACGGAGCAGAAACTTGGAGACTTACAAAGAGGGTTCAGCTTAAATTGAGGACGACGCAGCGAGCAATGAAAAGAAAAATGGTAGGTGTAACCTTAAGAGACAAGAAGATAGCAGAGTGGATTAGGGAGCAAACGGGGGCTAAAGATATCATAGTTGAAATCGAGAAGAGGAAATGGACTTGGGCCAGGCATGTAGCGCGTAGACAGGATAACCGCTGGTCATTAAGGGTAACTAAATGGATTCCCAGAGAAGGCAAGCGGTTTAGGGGGAGACAGAAGATTAGGTGGGCAGATGAGATTAAGAAGTTTGCGGGTATAAATTGGCAGCAGCAAGCACAGGACCGGGTTAACTGGCGGAACATGGGAGAGGCCTTTGTCCTGCAGTGGAAGTAGTCAGGCTGATGATGATAATGATGATATTGATGATGATGATTTTCAAGCTCCTGTGTCTTATTCGCCAATGCACGCTCGTGTCCTCTCCTCAACAGTAGGCTGGTGCGCATCGACGCACCCCAAGGCAACGGATCGCACGCCTGCAAACGCGTAGTAGGGAAGCCACCTGGTTGTTAACAAACGTTTAACTAGCACGTGGCGTTTGACTAGTACACTGATGATACGCGCTAGTTTCTATATCTGATGCGTAGCACGTGTTCCCGTGCCGAATTCCTAAAAACAAATCCGTGACATAATAAAGCTGAACCATTCATTTCAACTAGCAATGAATATCTGGAGCTGGACAGATAGTATATGAGATCTGCTGATACAATATGATCTGAAGCTTGAAGAATTGACTGATTTAATGCTTGATGTTCCTACTGACTTGCTTGATAGAATATTCTAAATTTACTCTATCTGAGCAAGTTTACTCCATCTGAAGTCTACATGCACCATAAGCATAAGACACTGAAATTATTCTAATTTATCTTTATTTACCACTCATTTGTGGGTTGAAAACTATTCAAGCGAAAGAGAAGAACCATGCATGCTCCTATTCATATGGGGTTCTTGATTTTTTGAAAATTATTCATTGTTTACTTATAAAAACTCTAATCCTAATACCACTTCTGTTCAATTTCAATAAAAATTACAATAAAATCACATGACATGGCTACTTTGGCTCATTTTATCCTCAGGTCTGCCTAATTTTTAAATCCAGACAACGGCAACCCTATCGTAAATAAGGAACCTGTCCTTGTTACCATAAATGGAAACGCTTGAAAATGCTGTATGGGCTATCCTGGCGGCATCACGCCCCTGAAGAATCAGTTCATGTATAAAACTACTGAATGGCATGTCAAAAGTTCATGTGTGGTGGAAGTTTGATTGTGTGGGTTAGTCGCGGTATAAATTTTAAATTTACTGCCATGATTATTCCAGGAATAAAATCACTGCCATAATTATGCGAAGGACCGCGTTTGAGTTCACGCAATTAACATTCTACATCGGCGAACCTCTGCACTTCCATATACCTGCGTAAACTGGGTCCCTGGGCACGAGGGTCTACAGGGAAATGAAGCGTCCCGTGCCGCCAGCTGCCCGCGAGCACGTCAGCCGGGGTGCCCTGGCACCAAAAGATACCCGATTCGTGGCTGCAGCGAAGGAGGTAGCAGAAAAAAACCTACTCGTTGCTTCATCAACCCTAGAAACACGGGCGATGGGTGTACCCTCCACCCCATCAAAAACTGACCCAAAAAGAAAGCTTGATCTTCTGACATTTTCAAAGCAACACGTACATACATTAAGTAATAATGCACCACCTCTACCCAACGACACATAGGTACATGTGACCACTGTGCTGCGTACCGGACACCCTGACACACTTGCTCCTGGAATGCTATCTCCATGCAAACCACAACATGTAACCGAAGCGGGACCAAGCCCAAAGAACGAACGACGACACCCTAATCGAAACGTGGGAGGCCAAGCTTATCCTCGAGGACCTGGGAAACCAGCGACAACTCGTCGCCAGGGCCAAGACGGCAGTCGAAGCCAGGGGGTTCCTCAACTATAGGGAACCGGGAATCCCTCAGAACACTGTTTCGAAATGTTTAAAAGGAGTGGTTAATGATTTAGAGTACTCGGTACACTACTATGGGGGAGCTGAAAGCCGCCCCTTGAAAATGGAGTCAAACGTTCGTTTCTCTCTCTAATGCCATGATGCCTTCTGTGCGAGGAAATCAAGACGTTCTGAATTACCCATTAAACCTCTTATGTTCCACCAGTGAAGAGCTGTCTGTAAACGCATAAAATTCACTCATAATTGTTTGGAGGCCATCATTTTTTCAATTAAACAAAAATAAATCTCATAATAGATTGATATATGTGTTTATAGTAAATATTCTTAATCAAATAGTATTTCGGTACATGTTTGTCCTGAAGTGATTTAAGGTCTGTTTTTGTATAAATTAAATCAAATCTCAGGCGAGAGACAATGAACTGTTTGGTTTTCAATTTCATTAATTTTGAGCAAACAAAAATTAGACTTGTGACGTGGCTTGCAGAAAGTTGGACCAGTAGTTTGACCATTAATCTGACTAGAAGTTTAAGCCAACAATCTGGCTACTGGCCGGACATAAGGCTGTGTTTCAATACTCACCGTAGACGGCTGAACAGACCGCTAAATGGACGGCGGCCATCTTAAGTCCCATTTCAATTCTCATATAGCCGGCAAAATAGAGAGCTCCGAGAAGACTGCATCGTAGACAAATACGACACAGGCTACTTTGCTGTCTAAACAAGATGGCGGCTCAGCGAATCACTCAGGTAGATCAAATCTCGCCGGAATGGCCGTCTGCACACAAACAGACGCTTTCGCAGATGCTCAATGTGAGTAACGTTTATTTGTTTTTGATTTCAACACGAAATAAGCCACAAAATACAACTGTTACGTTTGTTTATTCTAGCTTTTTTTTTCTCCACGCAAGGGGGCGCATCATCACGTAAAAGCCGTCCAGAAGTGTTCCAATTCCCGGACAGCATGGGCTCGGTGCTGTCTTCTAAGCAGTCTGCGTAGACTTTCTACGTGCTGTCTAAGAATTGGAACACAGGCTTTACCTCCAGCAAAGTTATCATGTGCTACAGTATACTGCAAAGGAAATGAATGAACACAAACTTATTTAGACAAAGCTTCAATTCCTCTGAACTTCATTGTACATTGCTATTTATGAGCCTACAGTCGACGCAACTAGCAACAAGGCAAGGAGACAATTGGTGGGAAGTACCTCAAAGCGCTAACACTATTTTTCAGCCTCTTTTCAAGCCTTTACACGAAGCACTCTGTCTACAGACAGTGCGGTTTCCTGGAAAAGCTAAACGCAGCAACAAGATATGATTTGTGCACAAATTGTCGGGTGAATGTTCTGCGTCGTCTATTAATAATAATATTGATAATAGTAATGATATAATAAATTTTCATTATAATTGTATTATTATTATTATTATTATTATTATTATTATTATTATTATTATTATTATTATTATTATTATTATTATTATTATTATTATTATTATTATTATTATTATTATTATTATTATTATTATTATTCCGGAATTTAATGCCCCAGAGGCAAGATGTCATTATGAGGATCACCGAATGAGATGGTTCTGGCAACTTTGACAATTTGGTGTTCTTTAACGTGAACTGACACCGCACATTACACGCGCCGCTTCCATTTAACCTCCACGGAAGTGCTTGCGTCCTATACAATCGACTTTCGAACTTACACATAATATTTACGATATTTTGGAATACTGCCTAAAAAAAACAATCGAAATCGCTGTATACAAGCGTGCCTGCTATATGTTCATGGTGCAGGCTAAGGGTTTGTTTTTCCTACCTCACAATAACGAATGTGTCAGGCGTGTATTATAATACCTTTGGAAAATAGTACTGCAGTGATGCCGGTGCTGATTGTGTCTTACTGTTGGTGAAAAAACTTTCAGCGGGGACAAATTTGAATGCACAAGAAGCTACGACACAGAGAAGCGTGGTGTTTCAAATGACAGACCTCCAAAAGGCAATGTAGATACTATTAACAAAGACGTTTGGGGCGTGTTTGGAATTGATTGCGGAGAAAAAATTTACAAAAAAAATCACGATCGTACGGAGAGAGGCACTGACAGAACTTGTCTGTGTTGGTGGGGTTACTTAAAGGGCTCGCGGTAATCACAAAGAGTCTATAGCCTTTCTTCGAGGCACACACCCTCAGCATGCATCTGGTAACTATTCCCCAATAAGCTTATTCGCAGCAGCTAACAATAACCATGCAGCTTTTTAGAGCACTTCCAGACTCCGTGAACAATATTGTATGCGGCGTTACGAAAAGCAGGCCAAACACGACACTTTCTATGTACGTTCTTTTCTTCCTATATGCAAACAATAGTTTGTAATAATTAGGCAGTTGCCATTTCTAGGTGTAACGCTACAATGATTTGTCTGCTATGGGTAAGTGAAGCGTTTATAGTGATGAAAGTGCCTTTATACTTTTTATAGCGTAGTTTGACGCAGGAAAAGTACTGTTTTGAGCAGTCATAGGTGTTTTCTGAGCGTGAACCGTGTTAGTTTGTAACAGCTATTCATGTTTAAGGAGCACACAAAAATTTTGCTATATGCATTAATGGCATTTCAAAGCAATGTTGAAGCATCTCGTAAAAAATAATATTTATTATACAATATAATTCACAGACAACAATAAATGTAAATTTCCAGAAGCAGACAATGACAACAATGACTAGCTGCCAATAAATTTGTTTCGAAATGAGCTATATAATCAAAATATCAGTATTTGTAGCAAAAATCAAATCAAACTAGTATAGCTGAGCACAGCACTTTAGAAGCAACCACAGTCCCACTTAACTGTTGCCAAATAAGCAGTAAATAACTGGTATGAGATGAAAGCAGTCCTGCTGATTTTCACATTTCCCACACTAGCCTGCAAGAATAGGTGGGAAAAAACTTCCAAATGATCTAAATGCTTAATATGCCAGTTCTTGTCGCACGAATCAGAGCAGAGCCGATAACGCTGTACACCAGTAGCAAACTGGGATGATAGTATACAGATTCTTTCCCGTTTATTTTGGACTTGTGAGCTGGTTAAACAGCAAAAGTTTGTAATTCTCATTCTCTCAGCACAGCTTCGGAGCAGGTTTGGAGCAGTTCCTGACAAAAGTCACACTTTGAAGCAACATGGAGCAGCATTTCTCTTTTGGAGCAGTTTGGAACAACTGGAGCAGCACTTCCATCACTGCGTTTTCGAACTTCTTCGGTCACCGCATTCGTATGGCCGATTCAACTATTTGTGGTAGCGGCAACTGTATAGAGGCTATCGACCATGTCTTACGTCACAATCCCGGATTTGAACAAAATCACCGGACGTTACAGTGTGAGTTGAGGGGACCAGACGATCGGTTATTCGCTGAAACAAATATCTTCAGAGTCTGGTCGCACAGCACATATATAAAGCCACCCAAGCTCTGCTTCAATACTTGAAGGCAACATTGAACATTCAGCAACCACCTGTGAAACCCTGAACTGCATATGTGTTGCGCGAAATGCGTCTCTCTTTCTCATTTACTCTGTTATTCCACTATACTTATGTGTAGGGTGACCAACTAGGCGTATCGTTTAGTTACCCTTGCTATCTTTACTGTATTCTCTCTCTCTATCTCTTTCTAGTTATATGGCGATCTCGGAACAGCCCTTTTGAACCACAATAAGACTGAAAAATGGCGAACAACGACGTGCTTTCCTCTCTTGCACGTCACGAAGGACAATAAATGATAGGCCAAAACGAGAAGGAGGGTAAATTTGCCGTCCGCAGCAAGAAACTGCACTAGCTGCCCGCTTAATGAGCAGAACAAATGAAGGAGGTTGTAGAATTTAAGAGAAAACAATATATTGTGTGTATGACTGCAAGCTTACGATCTATGCCCTATTTTTTGTCTGCGCGAAATCTCAAGCTTTTGTGTTAGGTATTATGTCGAGTATACATAGCAGCTTACTCAGTGGAACGACAAAGAAAGAATAAGAAGGGGACCTACGTGCCGAATTTGTTCTTTCTTCAACGCTCTTTAGCCTTTAATGAGAAAATACTATGCCCGTTTGAACATGGGTGTGTCTTCAACTAGCACTACACATTCATTTGCTAAGCTTGACCTATTTGCACATTTTTGCTTCATCAGTCGAAAATAGGACGTTGAATCTGTGTCCCCGAGCATACTCTACTTCAGTATCTATTCTTGCCAATGCCCCAGCGTGGGTGGCTGCCGGGGTTTCAAGGGTCTACTACCGCGACTGCGTCAGTATTCAGGTACACAATAACAAATGCGAACATACTACAAGCCTTTGCTGTGACGACTGTGGCTGTGTAGGAACAACCGTGAAAATATTTAATGGAATGACTGCCAGTTTAGCTTGTATACGTACACGTTCAAGAGGGTGAAGCGCGGTTCTAACACGGGGCGAGACGCCGTTGTAAATCCACAAAATTACAAATGATGGCGTACTGGGTGCTTCTCAATTTGACAGAAATTGTGATTTATGGCATAATGGATACCTTTCAAGTGTACTTAAAACTGTGGCCCCAAGAAAGTTAACGACGGGCCCTAGAAATGCCACTGGTCCCGGTTTCGCTGTGGCAGTGCTGCTTTTTCCGCATAGCGATGGCGTTTATTTGGAAACTTAGAAGTGCTCATCAGCATTTTACTATTATGTAAATATTCTATCACAACAGTAGAGCTTACAGTTAGAACGGTGACCGACAATGCAACTTTCGGGTAATAACAGCATAAACATGGCAGTAATAAACCCTTTGAACTCCGAGCTGCATACTATGTTCCTAGCACTATCCACCACCGCAACGACAACCACTCGATGCATGCCCCGTCTGATTGCCTTCAATCTTCTGGCTTCTTTTCAAAACACCTTTTTTCATTAAAACGACTTACAACTTATAAAAAGACCGTCGGCTAAAAAAACTCCTGCAAGCAGAAGTGATCGTGTCACGACTGTAGTGTTTACCTTCGCAATTCCTCAATATGCTCCCTGCTCCTTCTCGCTGCTTGAGTAGCGCTCAAGCAGCGAAAAGGAGCAGGGAGCATATCTACTCTCTACTTCTCCTTCTATTTACCTCGCCTAAATGATCCTAACCTTGACAATGCGTGTGAATTTTTCAAGCACAGGACCCGCGAGAGTGAGTCTGGTGATGTTAAAAGTATGTGAGCCAGGCATATTTTCAGCGATCACCTAGTAATTTAGCGTAGAACTCGTTGTTGGTCGTGTGTGTTATGCATATTTCAAAGCACAAAGGTTTTGCGAAAAGGACGCGTCTACAGTATGAAATCATAATAATATCTGGGTATTTCCGTCCCTAAATTACGAGATAGTATGGAAACCAGAACCCTATTTTGTGCACGGATCTTTTTTTTTATCATCATGCATCGCGCCGGTGTTCAATTCGCATGTTGCATTTCTTGATGGGCGTGTTATTACACCATCAAGAATTCCATAATATCTTATAGCCGGCGTGACCGAAAGAAAAAAATGACGGGCCTATTCTTTGCTTGTTAAACACAACGTTAACAAAAGCCAACATACAACGAAGTCCAGAAAAGCATAGGATGTCTTATTTGTTGCTTTTTATGTTTGTTGTATTTATTATCATGTATACGTGACAAACTTGATGCGGAAGAAGAGACAACTTCCTGCCAACAGGCACGGACCTGCAGTCTGCAATCTTCGTAAGGGTGCACTATCCGAAAGTTGCAGTGTCGGTATTTGCCAGCGGTATGCCGTTTCTTTGTAAACTTCAACTTGTTCACATTGCATAGCAAATACTACAGTATACAGTTAAAGGACCACAAATAACGTTCCATGTAGCCGGGTATTTCATTACAGGTGTTATTGATATTTGAGCATACTAAGTGAAAATCTTCGTATTCCCTGGCTTGCGTTTTCGGTACCAGCCTTTGCGATTAAAGTACTAATCGCAGCGGCTCTCCAAGAGACAAAGACAACGGACATCCAGTTCTTTCAGACAGGACCATGTTTCCGTGCTTCTATTTCCAACAAGCCTACGTCGTTTCAGCAGTATCGCCTGAATTTCCGACGTATCGGTTACGACAAATCTTAGGCAGGCTGTGACTCGCACTCACGGAGTCGGTGACGCAGCCGTTATACATGCAGCAGCGTTACCAATTCCGCTCATGGAAAGAGGATTGGGCCTTTATGTTTCCCCGAGTGACTTGCAGAATTTTCAAGTCACTTATCGCGTTTTTTTAGGGGGGGGGGGGGGGCTAATTTGCATTTCCTGAGCAACTATAGCTGTTTTAGTGATTAGCGTACACCAATCAGCGTTTCTAGTTCACTAATATTGTGTTTGTCAACTACTTTGAGTAGTTGAGTATTGAAGTGAATCTAACGTCTGGGTAATCAACAAGTACAACTAATTAGGCACTGGCAAACTTACCTTCGACCGAATGGTGACTTTACTCTGCAGACAATGTCATGAAGTGACTGTGTGCTTTAGTTTATAGTTACGTATGTTTTCGCTGTACAAAGGAATTAGTTAATATTGTAAACTTTATTTTGTACTAGAATGACATTTTTGTTTCAGAATTCAGCATATTTTCGAAAACTGGAAAATTCTTTATGCTACCGCTTCTTCCAGGCTTTCCTTTGTGTCTATCTGCTTCTTTTCTCGGTAGCATCTGACAACACTGACATGCAGTAAGTCACGAAGTATGACCCTTCAGGGGCTATCTCTGCAAACACATGCCGTCTGTAGAGAAGCCTGCAACATCAGGCGTTTTATGTGCAGCTGCGCTTGCTACGACACACAGCGATGCCAGCTCCGGATGGTTTTGAATCAACTTGACCCCGGACCATTTTGTGTGCAGAAGATACTAGGACCTTGGGCATCTGCCTCAGTTGCGCAGAAAGCAACTAAAGCACTGCTAATTTACCTCAAGTCAACAAACCTGAGCGACCGCCTGTAGACTGTGTGCGCTCGCCGAGTGTGCTCGTGATTGCGTGTACCTTCTCATCTCTCTGCAACCTATTTTCTCCCCTTTATCCCTTCCCCAGTGCAGGGTAGCAAACCGGATGTGCGTCTGGTTAACCTCCCTGCCTTTCCTTGCATTTTTATCTCTCTCTCTTGTAGCAGAGCACGAAGCTTTTACTTCGTTTGGCATATGACACCACGAGCAATGCACGAACTTGGGAAAGCATAATTTTCGACATATTCGCACCGCGAACACCGACATGCAGTGACGGAGACATGCAGGTGTACCCGTACACATTCACTTCTAGAGAAGCTTCACTCGGCATGGCATGAAACGTTCTCACATCGTAGCCGTAAAGACACTTCTGGATTTTCTTCATGGGCAGACTTCCGTTTTTGAAAATCTCGTAGGCATACATTCGCCTTAGCTTTCAGCCTGCCCTATAATCCTATAAATGGTCATCATATGATATGACAAGTCTGAGAGAAAGAAAGAGAAGAGAAAAGTAAGGCATGATGATCCACCAGGTTGTACCGTAATGGTTACTTCACAGTTATAGTAGGAAGATGACTGACAAAAAAAAAGGCAGTGCAAGAACATGCGATGCCCGCACATTGCAAATTCCTCTCACACAAACAGGTTCATCGCATGATCACAGACGCCCGCTAAGCTTGACTGTCTTTTGCAAGTGCAAGTAGGCTCTTATTACCTGTAGTCTGCATCACGTTTGAAGACGTCGTCCTAGAGTTTCTTCTATGACAGCGTAATAACGCCTTAAGAATGCATGTTCAATGACAAGTGCTGTTGCTAATTCACTGAACAAAGCTTTCGTTCACTCCTCGTGGCACCCAATACTGGTTTGAACAGATTCTAATAGAAGATAACAAATATGAAACTTCGAATAATGCTTCGCCCCATTAGGCCATGAGAGGAAAACACGAAGAGTTGTTGAGACAAATGGTGTAAGAAATGGCATTTCACACTTACATGTCACGCATTCCCTTAAATGCCCTGCGTGAAAAGGGTGGGACAGTTCTCGTTAACCAGTTTGAACTGACAGTCGTGACGTTTTGTAAGACGCTGCAAAAACCGCACGTTTCAAAGACACCACCTGTCGAAACCGACATGTTTCTGTGTACACCAGCCACGCGGTTTTGTTGGCGCGCAGCCGATGTTTTAGGATCGTATACCCTCGCTAATGCGTTCGAGGAAGTCTCCCGTTCCCCTCAACAGAGCGGGTGACAACACTCGGAAAAGAGCACAGCGAAAAGCTGGGGCACCAACCGGTGACGTTCCCGCCACAAATCAGGTACGTGACGCAAGCGTTTCGTCACGAACTTGGCCCAGAGCCGCATGTACCAAACCTTCAGGGTATGCCACGTCAAAAGCAGGAAGAAAAGGCAAAGAGAGAAATTCTATAAATAAATGGGAGAGAATTAAAAAGAGAGGCGAGGCTCTGTGTTAGGTAGAGTAGTTTGGGTCAAGAAAAATCACGCGCAATCTTGGAGAGCGGGGAACTTAGACGACTGCGCGCGCGGAGACCACAGAATAAAGTTCAGACCACGAGAAGAAACCACCACGACCCTCGCACGCGTCTTACGCGTGTGTGAGAGATATATAATTTCAGCACAGAGAAATGAAGAAAGGGGACTATAAGAGTGAGGAAGAATGGGCAAAAGGTAAGGAAGTAGGAGAGGGAAAGGAACAGTTAGTGATTGTGGGGAGGCCCTTCTTTTTACCTCCTCCTTTCCGGCGTCTGCGTGCTCGCCACTGCAACCTTGGCCCTCCGCGGCCTAGCAGAAACCACACTGGTGGCGCTCGTTGCCACAGCAGTACTGCCGCTGGTCTCGACACCTGGCGGTCTCGACTGCATGGCTCACGACGTTCAGCAGGACAGCAACGGGCCGGCGCGAAGAGCTTGGAAAAATACTGTCACAACGGTGACGCGGCAGCCACCAGCCGCAGTCGACGGTGCACCGGGGTTCTTTCGAAGTTCTCTTTTCCTCTTCTCGGCTCTGACACTTTGTTCTGGATTCGCGCCGCTAGCGGGGGCGTGCGTCACCGCGGCCGGCCAACCGACCGTCCGACGCTGGCGAAAAAACCGTTCCGTCCGCGGCGCGCGGGCCCGGGTCGCGTCTTCGTCGCCACCGGGCCTCTCCGGCGCGCCGCGACCACACCACTTGCACACTACGCTCTTTGCTCCCCCCCCCCTCCCCCTTCCATTCCCCGCCCCGCCTGCCTTGGTTCCCGCGGAACACGCCCCTTCGCTTTCGCTTCCCACGCATCCCGGACAATCACCGACTCTACGCTGGACCTCAGGTCCCTTTTTTATGCCGGGGACGTTCCTTTTTTTTTTGCCCACGTATTCTCGGGAGCGCTCTTTTCTCTCCTCTTTCTTGTAATATAGGTCCCTTACTTGCTAGTTTCGGGACGCTTCTGTTCTCCTTTATCGTCCCTTTTCTCGCATAGAGAAATTCTTATCTCCCTGTTTTCTTTATCTTTTCTACGTCCTTGTAAGAAACGGTGAGGAGAACACGACAGACATGAAAAACTCGTTAACATGGTTTGTTTCTAGAGCCAAAAATTAGAAGAAAAAAATTGGCCCCGTACCTGGATTTAATCTGCAAATGTCTAAACGTCTAAAGACGATAGTCGCGTGTGGAGAGAGTGAACAAAACATTTATTTAATGTTCTGCTCAAGAAAATCGGTGAATGGTATTCTGGAGGCGTGCGTTAGAGTGCCTCGAGCGTGCAGCGGAGGCGAACGAGCGCATCGAGTCACATCACACGTGAAACATGACCACCATCTGTCATTTTTTTTTTCAAAAACAGAGTGCGTGGCTCTGAGACGGGTGTGCGCGCCCGCCTCAGAGGTGATAAGGTGTAGAACGCAAGGCGACGGGTAGGTGCCACCACCGTCTCGTTTTAGCAAAGCGTTGAAACACTCACCTTTCCATGCAAGCGTTGGATGGTCAGGGCAGCGTGGTAGGAGCTACGGTCCTTAAAATTACTTATGTATACCTTTTCTAGTAAAAGGCGCACATGCCGAATATATACGTGTTGTTATGGTGCCCCAGACACGCGCAATAATTGCTTTTAATTGACAAATGGACAAGCATGAACGCTGCAGCTGGAGCAACATTGGTGGGTGCTGCGGATGGGGTGGGCCGTTTCAAATACCCGATGCTGTTAAGAGTGGACAAACTGACAAACGTACAGACAGACAGGACAAAACTTTTTGCGTCGAAGGTCCCCAAGAAAGACTATCGTCTTTAAAAATAGACAAACGGAAGAGAAAGGTCCGCTTGTCGAAACACGGCTCCAGTGACACCCCGTGTTCCCTATGTCTTTCTCTCTTCAAGCTTCCGTCATCCCCTTAAATATTGCCTTCCTTGGGGGAATGCAACAAATATATATTTTACCGCTTGCGCTACAATAATAAAATAGGAAAAATACAAAAACATCTAGTCTGGGTTATCTACACCCTTACGTGCACAAGCGTTCTTTTGAACTGGCTATTTGATTCGTGATCATTATGGCGGTACTAGGCTGGGCCGTTAAACAACAGGACGCTGCGTGCTTCACTGCACCGAATTTCGCTCTCCTCTGCCGTAAAGTCTTATCTGGGTTTATATAGAGCCTGGCTGCAGCGCGTGGCTGGCGGACACAGAAACATGTCGGTTTCGACAGGTGGTGCCTTTAAAACGTTCGATTCTCGCGACGTCTTACAAAACATTATGACTGTCAGTTGAGACCGGTTAACGAGAACTCCCCCCTCCCCCCGCCGTTTCGCGCAGGGCCTTTCAGTGAATGTGTGACCTGTAAGTGTGAATGGCATTTTTCGCATCGTTTCTCTCCATAGGGAGCCTGTGTTCTCACCTCATGGCACCGCTTTTCGCTCCCTGCCGTAGTCTTATCTGGGTTTATATAGAGCCCATGGCTGCAGCGAACTTTGGTTCTGCGAACACGTCTTCGCTTCACAAGCGTGTGGTACTTGTCGGTTGCGAATGGAGACTTCATATGCACACACTACTTTTGTGCGAGACGTTCGAGCCATGGTAGAAATTAATTTGCAGAGACTGAATCGCCGACCATTTACGAATTTGTAAAGTTTTTGCTAAGCTGTATTTTCAACAGCCACTAAACATGACAAAGTCGTAGAGGTATATATGTAACAATCGAAAATGGACAGTAATAACCATTCACAATTGAAATGTCACGGTTATAATACAGCGTATTCAATAGCGTTAATGGATTTAGCGGTGTTCACATTCTTTAATAAAACTTTTCTCTGTTTTTTTCCGAATCCTGGCCACCTCGTTCCATGTATATGAAGTCGGAAATAAAAAAAGAAGACGCGTGGATGTTTGCTGGAACATCCACTTGCCACACAAACGACCCGTGTTCGATCCCCACTGGAACCCAAGCGACCCATGTGAGATCCCTACTTTGACCAAGGATTTTTTTTATTATTCATTTTATTTGCATCGCTCTCAATTTGTCGGTCACATATAACATGATTATTTTTCAGTCACAACCAGCGACGCTGACAGCGCAATTGCTGAGAAGCAAGCTATATATTTAACACCGTCGCCCTAAAAGCACTGCTATCGGCATTACGTCTGCTAGCGTTCCTTTAGTTGTTTTTTGTTTCTTCACAGCAATCACTTTTTAAGTTACGTTTTATCACTGAGCACGCATAGGTTTGCGTAAAAGATGCACCTTTCGCATCTAAAGGTGGAAAGACCCCAGTCAGGCAGAGGTAATTTGCCTTTAGTCCCTTCAACCTGAGCAATTTATTTTATCTAAATAAACTGAATGGATGAGACGAAACATGCGTATTTCAATATGCACATGTTTCCGACATCTCTGTGGTTAACTTCGCTAGCAGCAATTAAGAACAGCCGGTCCGCTTGTGAATGTGTCCTTAATGGGACACTACGTTCTCTACAACAAAGAAGCAGGATAAAATCTTTACGGAGTACCCACTGCTTCCGTATTTGTAATACAGAGGGCCGGCTAGACCACGATTAAACGGTATATTGATCACCTCTAAGCAGGTGATATTGGCATCGTCATGCGAGCACTCCTGCTTCGTAAGAGAAAGGAAAAATGAGGAAGGTTAGGCACAGCATATGGACATAGCATTTTCTTAATGATCAGGTGGCTTTTTTTTTTCGTTTGCTATAAGGCACGAAACGTGACATGTACTACTGACGTTTCCGCGAGATATGGAGCTTATCGACTTTACATAGGTGATATATGTTTGTGAGGTAGAAACTTGCGGCGAAACAGCTCACCCACCGATGGGACTTCGGCCACCTGATCTCGGTCCCCAGGGTAGCAACATTCCAACCCCTACCTACTCGTGCGTGAGGACGTCAAACGCGACAGCGCAGAACCAGGAGCCCTCAGAGGCACGCCGTAAACCTCAAGGCAGCCAGAGTTCAGTGTTAAGTACGTCAGCTCGCACTTTGATACTGATCATGACGACCCGTTATAGCAAGAATGGGAAACTCATACCTGCATTGCTATAAGTAGGTTGGTGCACCTCGCTTATTGTATTGCGTCGAATTCATGTCGAGAAAGAAAGGTGACTTAGGAGAAGGCTGAGAGGTTGGCTCGAGTTAGTTCGCTCTCACCTGCTACTCTGCCCAGGAAGAGGGACAGGAGTGGAAGAAGTGATGAAGGAGACAGAAACATTCTATGCGTATGCACAACAACGACACAGCACTGCAGGGCTATTCATGCTGGGCCATGTAAAACACACTGTGTGAGGTGGCTTTGCCGCACGCGTAAGTGAAGTGTGGAGGTAAACGCTGGCATGAGAGAAATGAAGAGTAACCCCTTCGTTCATTGTTCGCTTGTGCTAAAGGTAAACCGTACATTAGCGAAACGTCCGAGGCACTCTACGTTACGTGGCAGTCTAGTTCGAAATGCTAATAAAGCGATTGTACAAATTCGTTCTCATGACACAGATCAGATTTTTCTGTTTTTTATTCGTATTTACGAATGGAGAACTCTGAAAACTTTGAAGGAACCACTCATGGAGAAACAACGAATTTAAGGTGGCATGGCATACTTATTCTTTTGAACTCTTACCAGAGGAGTTGGAGAGCTAGATTACGAGGCCTCCCATGCATGGTGGCTTTCGTCTATTGTCTAGTGAGAAGCGAATTCTTTCGACCGATCCTCTGATATCGAAAATGTCATCACAAGTTAGACACGCGACGACCTCCCCTACATTCGTGTAATAGCATTACGGCACCATTTTCGTAAATAATCCACAATCACCATCCTCCTCTGATATTGCAAAATAAAACTAAAAGCTTTGTGATCTCTATTGTTCCGGTCAGTGTGTCCTTCATTCAATTTATATTTCGCGTCCAAGACATAGCCATAAAAAGTGAGACATACTAATACATAAGCTGAGAGCAGTAAAAGCTGGCATCACTATTATCATGACACATCACAGCAGGAATGATGCCTTGTCGTGTACTGATTCATCAAATATACTTTTATTTTTAACGACAGAGTACTATACAGCGCGTGCAGAGGATAGTGATGAAAAAGCTTAATTTTAGGCAAGACGAACCACACACTTCATACGTTCTTTTATTTTCTGGAACCATGTGTCACGCCAATCATGCGATACGTATCTACAGATCGTTACTGCTTTTCGGGGAAAATTTTTCTCATCCTAACAGATCATTTCCCGCTCCCCCCTCCGTCTCCGACACTGACTGGTAAGAGAATGGTCTAGAGCTCGGAATATATTTTCTGCACAAACTAAAATGATGCGGCCTCACATGCCTGCTATATAAAGATGCGTTCGATAACGTTATAGCAGAGCTACACACTACAATTTATTATGCACGTTTTTATTGCTATTCATGAACGCAAGAGCTATGACTTGTTAACAAAGTATTAGCACATTATAAAGATGTAGTTATGAGAGTGTACCGACGATAAAGCTTTCCAGCGGAAACAGAAGGCAATGAAGTGAGAAAAGTGGTTCCGTAGCCATTATTCAATATCAGACCAGAAGCATCGCATGAATTAAACAAATTATTTATATTCATAACATTGTTAATAATTAACGAAGAGGTTTAACGTCAAAAAACCACCATATTATTATGAGAGACACCGTAGTCGAGGGCTTCCAAAATTTCGACCTCCTGGGGTTCTTTAACGTGCACCTAAATCTGAGCACACGGGCCTCAAACATTTTCGCCCCCATCGGAAATGCAGCTGTCGCGGCCCTGATTCCACCCCGCGACCTTTGCATTTGCAGTCCAGTGCCATAACCATTAGACCACTGCGGAAGGGCTGTACTCGTGACATTGGATATGAAACGCACAGCGCACGGCGAAGAAAGAGATAGGAACAAAACAAGCTCATATCTGAAGCTGCGGGAGTGCGCAGAACGTCCATACTTGAAAGAAGCAGGATAGTTTAGCAGTAAAACTTGATAATATGGGCAAGCAAGAAAAATAATTGAGCACAGATATCGACTATCATGAAATATTTTGTTTTCTAACAAAGAATAACAGATTCCTGAAGTAGCTGTGGTGGTAAAAACACCTTATGACTTCTGTTATGATGGCCTACCATAGTGTAAATAAATACATTAAAGGTCAGCGACTCGACACAGGTCAGACACCAAAGTTGCTGTCAGGCGTCCTCGAAAACAAAAAGAGCAGATAGAGAAGACGCGACCCTAACAATGACGGTTTTTCTGAGACTTTCCGGCGAAGGCAATTACCCAGCATAACGGAGACAGACGCACGCAAAGTCGTAAACACCGCATGTGCCATTGAACCGCCGACTCGCTCTTTGCAAAAGGCGCGACAACTGTTTTGTGCCTGCAAACACGGAGGTGGCAGCGGGGCTTGTCGTCACAACGGGAACAGGCGGTTTAGTGCACGCAAGGAAGCCGCCGCCAGAGAACAACTGCAGCCGCAGTAGACGCCGCTTTCTGACACATGCATAGACGCCTCAGAGAAAAAGACAGGTGACTCATGGTGCAGATGCAAAAGTGAGTGCGTAAATACGGGGCCACGAAAATGAGACAACAACCGCGAGAGGGTTAAGGGAGAGGGAGTCCGCTAGCCGCTATTTCGAGTCGAGATCTGGATCTCGTGTGTGTGTGAGCGGCTCTGGTGACTCGGCACGACAAGTTTAAAACAGGCGCCCGGCGGCTTGCCCTCCGTTTCTGAAAGAGGTCGCCAGCGCGCTTCACTGGAGATCAGTAAACCACGAGATGGTCGAGAGACAAGGGCGGTAGCGTTTTGAGTTGCTTCCAGGTCTCGAGAGAAGAGGTGCTAGCTCGGCTTCGTCTTCGGCTGTCAGTGAGAACGTTGGCCTCAAGCACCACACTTCGAAGATTGCACGTCGGTGGGCGGAAAGCTGGCAACCGACGACGATGAGTGAGCTTCGGTCTATCTTGCATATGAGCTGAGCAAGCTGAAGTAACACACTGGCAGTTCAATAAATTGCGAAGGCGTACCAGCCAGTTTCGTACGCTTGATCCTCATGGCGTTGAAAAACTTACGTGGGTGCGAAACGCAAACTGCCGCCTACTCTTAGTGTGAGCACCGCCGCGGTGGTTTAGTGGCTAAAGTAGTCCTGTATTCTACCACGAAGCTTCACGAGAGCTTGAAGCAGCTTACGAGAAAAAGCCTATTACATCATCATGTCGCACCCACGTCAACTGTGCTGCCCGGCTGATTATCAGCTTTTAATTACAATGTAATAAACATTACATACTGACTCCTGTGATTCGCCAAGCTATGGCAAGCCATTGCACGACCAAGAGGAATACGTGAAACCCACTTCTCACCGTATGCACATCGGCGCGCCGTAGCCTTCAGTTCAATTTTACAAAACTGAATCATGGGCCCTAACGCGAGTACCGTATTCACGGCGGACCTAGGGTACCCTTTTAGCGTCGGAGTAGTCGACTTGCCTAATAAAACCATGATCAATGCCCCAGCTTATGGGGGAAAGGAAAGGGCGGAAGAGAGGGTCTTAGGCACCCACTTCTCATCGATGCTGCAGCTTCATATAGGTCATTATCATGATCATCAGCCTGACTACGCCCACTGAATGGCAAAGGCCTCTCCCATGATCCGCCAACCAACACGGTCTTCTGCTTTCCGTTTCCACGTTATACGTGCGAACTTTTTATTCTCATCGGCCCACCTAATATTCTATCTCCCCTTCATGCGTTTGCCTTCAATCCAGTCAGTTACCCTTTATGACCAGTGGTTATCCTGCCTATGTGCTACGTGACCGGCCCATGCCCATTCCCCTTTTCTTGATTTCAACAATGATATCTTCAACCAAGGTTTGTTTCTTGACCCCCTCTGCTCTCTTCTTTTCTCTTTAGCTTACACCTAGAGCAGCGCCAGGGTAGCGAGGAATATGTTTTGGGGCGGGTGTGGAGACACTTGCTGAAGACACTGAATATTTGAGGAAAGCATTTATTTTTCATGAAAGGACCATGATATAGGTACTTTCCTGAAAATAAATGCTTTCCTTAAATATGCAAGGTCTTCAGCAAGTGTCGCCGCACCCTTGGAAAAGTATTCCTCGCTACTCCTGCAGCGCGATATGCCCATGACTACTCAAAATAGAAACGAAAAGTCGGTCAAGCTCACAACGCTTGCCTTTATTTGATAAAGAAAAATAAAATATATGCGTAAGCTGCATCGCCAACTGCATCGCATGACATGCACTCCCTTAATGACTGGGATCTGTCGATTTTTTTTTTAATCAGCTGTGATGATCCCCAGTCTGTATCTTCAAAAATGCGTTCACACATGCTAGATTGATGCGCTGTATTTGCTAGTGAGCAGTAGTTCGCAGCACGTCGTGTGAAGAGCAAGTATTGCATTTCGTATAGTATCCCGTGCACGGACGCATCAGCTCTATCGCATGTATCCTTTTATCACATTGTCACAGAAAGATATTAGTAAGATCCCTATCATTATCACGCTTGACCAATCGCATACATGCGAAAGAGGTAACGTGTGCAGCGACTATGACTTGTTAGCTCAGACGGCTGGTATACCGACGCTTAAACACAAAGCACGCGTGTACATCCTCGACAAGTTCGCACGTATTCGATCGCCTTATACATACGCTGGTAACAAACACGGTGGCTTGGAGACAAACATAGCCTGCACTGTGGCTGACAGGGAGAATAGGAGAGTATCCATAAGCGTCGGCGACTCTGTAGCTGAGGTCGTCGCACCGCGCACCACGTAGACTGCAGGTGTTGGCAACGGAAGGGGGAGCGGTATACATTGTCTCGACGACGCAGTCAACATTTACGCCGACGACGCCCACGGGGACAGATCTGGCAAACGGTCCGCGACAAACACATAGCGTCGGGAATGCAAAGACGCGGCGGACAAGGAAACTACAAGAAAATAAAAAGGATAAGCGGATAAGCGGCCAAACGAGCCCAATTTGCGGAGAGGAAATGACTCCATTCCGACGCTTCCATAACCTCGACGCAGCCGGCGATGGTGTGGCCGTAGCAAGAGAGAGAAAAAGAGGGTGGACACGAAACGGAAGATCATTTGTCAACTCGAACTATTGTTGCTGCGAACCGGCGGACGTAGATACGGCCTGCTGACGGCCCTGTGGCCCTGGCACTGGAAAATGGTGTTGAGGTCGAGGTTGTGCGGCGTTGTTCTGCTCGGATGTGCAGTTTAGCGCTACGTGATGCCATACATTACAACAGCTAGAGGGTAACATTTCGAAGCTTTCTTTGTACGGGCCGCACATTTTTGACGGCTCGGGACGCACACTGAGGGAATGCGTAGGAATATACTGTAGCACAACTCACACTGGACGAAAGAGGACACAACACGCGCGAACATTTGCCGACTACTCGTAGTGTGAAGTGAATGAGATAGTGAGTGAGTGAGTGAGTGAGTGAGTGAGTGAGTGCAGCAGTAAAAAAAACAAATTCATATGTCATATAGGCATCATACGTATTCAATGTTGCTCCTGCTACACTGTAGCAATCGCCGACCGTGAGACTTGGCTCAAGTGCCACAGGAACATGAGTGGCTACACACTTGTTGCCAAGACGCTGGGGTCAAAACAAACATTCAGCGTGGACAGCACTGGGATATTGAATTGGCAGGCAAAAAGAGTCCGCCGAGTCGTATAAGTGCAAGCAGAGTGCCATGCGACAAGCAGGCACCATTAGATGGCCGCCTGCAGGCTCCTATAAACACAGCACGTCGACCTCAATCGTCGCCTATGTCCCGCAGTTCGGAGTGGCTCTCGCAATAAAGATCCCGGAAAGGCGGCCGACAATGGTCCTTTCCAGACGTACTATGGTGTATGCTTGAATGTGACCTAACATATGAGTGAAAGTTTCGTAGAGCTGCCGCGGTGGCGCAGAGGTTGCAGTACTTGCTATACTCACTCGAAGGTCAGGGGTTCGATCGCCGCGGCAGTCGCATTTCGATGCAGGTGAAAACGCTTGAGGCCCACATACCGACACTACGGTGCACGCTAAAGAACCCCAGGTGGTCGAAATTTGCCCAGCCCTTCCCGATATACGGCATGCCCCATAATCATATTGTGCTTTTGGCTCGTAAAACCCTAGATACTATAATAGTTATAAAATTTCTATAAGAATTCTTTAACTCATGGTGTAAAATGATGTCATCATAGCATTCTAGTGCCGCTAGGATGGTGCGAAACCTCCGCATTGGAGCAAGTTCTTTTCGATGAGTACAAGTTCCATTCAATAACAGCTGCAGGATTATTGATGTCTATGATGGAAGGCTACCACACATCTTATGAAATATTTCAGGACTTGTTATAATTGCTGTTACTGATAAGCCTTTTGTGTGTGTGTGCTCGTAAGCACCATTTGCTGTATAAGGACCCGTTCGAAGAGGGACACCATGTCACGGTTAATATTGTACACATCCAGACAATCTAGGTACATATTGTTAGCCATATACTCATGCGCGCCTGCATTCGCTAGAAAAAAATTTGAAACACATAGAGAGACCACAAAGATAGATTGTTTGTGAGGCAGCTATCATGACTTCTCAAGGTAACAAAATTTGCGTCAACATGCCATTCTTACATTTATATTTAGCGCAAGTGAATGTCTTGGTGAAAACGGAAAGGGTATATTGACAGCGTCGCATTGTCAGGGCAGCGTAACAAACACTTCGGTGTTTAGAACTACGTATCTATGCATCTTCTAATTAAGTACACACTACCTAGCTCTTACGAATTGATGTTGAGCCTCAGATATTTGCTTTTTATTGATAATGTTCACAAGTAGGAACGCAGCCACCAGATCAAGTGTACGGCCTTAAACAGCCGCCGGATGATTGAATTATTGAAGAGACAACTTCAGACAGACGAAAATTGTTGTATGCCGAGAATCGTATTTAAAACAAAAACATCGAGGATGCTTGATCTTCAAGTCGCGTCAAGAATGAAACTGTGTAGCGCAATCGGACCCCCATTTCATTCGTTAGCCAGACTTGACTTTCCGGTGGACACCTCAACTGTGCTGCGAGGAGAGAAATGCATGTGCGCGTAATACCGGTCATTACAAACCACCGACCTCCATATAGTGTTTCAAATTACCTTTAAGGGGTGGTGACACCAAATTTCGAGGCTACCCAAGCCTGTTGTGGGTTTCCTCTGTATGCAAGGACTGTCCACACGAAGAGTCGGACAGAACAAACGCGTAGAGTATATTTTAATTCACTTCTGAAAGTGTACCTAACTGCTCACTCTCGCGATCTGGGCAAATCGCTTGCGCAGCAATACTGACATTTCAGTATAGGAGAAGCAACGGCAGTTGTCGTGACGTCACACCAGATTTGCAGTGACATGAGTGACCTCCACCATCTACAAAACGCATTTTGTGAACAAGGAGAGAACTCCTGCTGTTACGAGAGTGCTGGCGTCCCTTGCAGAGACGCTGTGGGCGTCTGTCGAAGACACTGAGTGACTGCGTAAAGGCACTCGGCACGTCGTTTAGAGACGCTGCGCACGTTCAACAGCGGGGCTGTCTCATCCTCCATCAGCATGTCGGCGCCTATAAAGGCCGGCGCATCGAACGTAGGGCGGCTTCCTCGCCCACGTTCTGTACATACGTTGTAAATATAAACGCTTTGTGTCTTTTGTTTACCGTGAAGTATTTTTTGTAATTGTGTTTGTGTGAACCGTCTAATGTACATGTTCTTTCAACGTCATCTCATATTCATGTTCATGTAAATGACGCATGTTTTGTCATCATCGTTAGAGTATGTCTAAGAAGGAAATGTTCTGTTGAGTGTTATTGACGTTTGTGGAAATAATTTTTTTCTAAACATAAACGCTTTGTTTCCTTCTTGCTGTCTTCTGCCTTGCCAATGCCTCGATGGCATACTGCAGCTGGTCTTGGCGACTGTCAGCGCGTCTGTTTTGCTGGCGCTTGGTGTGGCACGTGTGTGTGAGAGCAGATGAAACTTAACACGATGTGTGTCACAGCCTTGTGTGCTCACGTGGCCAAGCCACCATCGACGTCAATGCCAGATTCGGCCCCACGAAATTGAGAATGGTCCACATAAGTAGAGCAGCACTAAATTATTTAGCGAAAATACACGAATCTTGGTGTGTGTATCATGCTTCCACGAGTTGAAGGAAACGCTTACAGCAAAAACACGCATGCCACAAATTTGATGGCACCACTCCTTTAATGTGCCTACCGTGAGTACAATTGTGAAACACCCACTTAGTGATAATCTTTTTTGCGAATAAGCGAAGCACATGCTACGCGTCCGCAAGGTAACACGTCCATGCATTTACACAGCTAGGAGCTTCGTTTCCGCCACCACTGATAATAATTAGTACCCATGGCTGAGCGCTTTATAACGGGTGAGAGTACAAACCACGCACTCGTTGTGCAGCTCACATGTTGTGACGCGTGGGGCATTTTCTACGCTTCTGCTAGGCAATAAATTACATTTGTTGCCGTGAATCGTTGCGCTAAATTACGTAATCAGGTTGTTTTTAATTAATTATTTATTTACTTGCTTATCCGAACAGGTTCAACCAGTCGCCGGGCTTTGTGGTATAATACCAGCTTGCACGAACTAGGCCTGGCTTCGACTCCGGCGGAGAATCATGACTTCTATTCTTTACATCCCTACCGACTACTCACTCACAACCAACAATGCCAACCCCGGAATGTCTATGGAGCGAGCTCTTCAATGTTTTCGCGGTCAACGATGACAAAAACTTGACACCATAACAAGACTGTCTCCCATGCTCGGCTGTTATGATCCATGACGCTTTACAACAAACTCGGAAGTTCACTTTGCGTGCACGGAAAACCAGGAAAGCATTAAGCTGGAGCCGCTTGGATATCTTCGGCTAGAACTCTTTACGCAGCTCGAACCTGCGTAGAGTACAGACAGCGGAACCTGGTCAATCTCCCCAGCACCGTCTCTCACCATGCGCCCACTTCCATCCTTATGTTTGCATGTAAACAACAAAAAGCATTCTCTCCTCACGCACGTGGGGGTGATTTCGAGACAAAAGAACCTACAGCATTGGCCCGCACTGCCCGTCCTTTCCTTTGTTACCACGGGTTCATTTCCTCATGCGCTCGCAGCCATCCGCAACCTTGAACCTTTCATATATACGGATACGCATTTGTGTATAGACGACCCCCACCGACGTTCGTGATATTTTGAGCCAGCACCGGACACGATGCATCAGTTGTAGCAGCAGCAGCCATACGTAGGCAGAGGCAGCAGCGAGAGCAGCCACCCGGCAAGTGTTCGAGATGAAAGATTAGCTCCAGGGAGCTGCGCCTGGCGCGGGGTTTCGAGACGGCAAGGAGAAGTAATTTTAAAACAGCGCACGCGGAAAGAAAAAAAGAAGGGTGAGAGAAACTGTAAAACAGTTCTTGTACGAAGTGCACTCACACACACGAGTATATAGCACCGGCTGCCCCTTAAAAATAGCGCCCCAGAACTGTCTCTGTGATGGCAACCGCGTTACCCGCCCATCTCCTCATTACACACTCTCGTAGTGCGGGCCATTCGGACGGTTTGTTTTTACACGTGCACACTGGCTTGCGCAGCGGTGTTGCGTCTTTGATCGTTGTCAGTATATATGGAAGAGCGGTCACCCCGCTGCTGGTGTGGATCTGGAAGGCACTTTCGCTGTTCGTCAACTGCAGCGACACATACACCACGTGTCGTTTTACGTCGATTGTCATGGCGGTCCGACGTCAGCATCAAGAAATAAAAGAGGGGGGGGGGGGGTGCTTGAGCATTGACTGAACTTTCATCATAAGGGTGCGGTCGCAGTCGTTGGCGCGCCCCTATGTCGGCACGCATCAGCCGATGGCTCGTATCTATACTGTACCTATCCGTCTACCGTTACGTCGCTTCTTGTAAACGCTGTCAGCACCGCGAAAAAAAAAACAGCAGCCCTTCTTCCAACGAACTCCTTCAGCCCATTTAGATACCACCGAAACCATTTTATAGGGTAGGTCTTGACCTACTCAGACCTTTCCTTTTATCGGTCAGTGGGAACAAGTGGATAGCGGTCGCTACAGACTACACCACTCGGTATGCCATCAAGCGGGCCCTTCCTACCAGCTGTGAACCAACGTCGCTGACTTTCTCCTGGAAGACATCATACTTCACCACGACTCCCCTCGACAACTACTTACCGATCGGGGTCGCTACTTTCTATCCCAGGTTATACAAGACAGATTGCATTCTTGCGCTACAAAACTCAAATTCACAACAGCCTATCACCGTCAACTCAACGGGTCCACTGAACGACTAAATTAGACTATCGAAGAAATGCTCGCCATGTACGTTTCCTCCGATCATCGCGACTGGGACGTTTCCCTCCGATTTGCGAAACTTGCCTACAATACGTCCCTGCATGATACTGCATGTTTGTCGCCATTTTTTCTCATGTACGATCGAGAACCCACGCTACTTCTTCATACGCTCCTTCCTATCTTTACCCACACATCGAACTACACCCGCGATCTTATGTCTAGAGCTCTATAGGCACGTGAGGTTGCTCGCCTGCGTCTTAGTGATTCGCAATAATGCCAACGAGGGCTCTGCAATCCGCCACCACGATGTTCATTTCCAACGTGGTGACACGGTCCTTCTCTGCACGCCATCACGGCGAGTTGGCCTGTGTGAAAGGCTGACTTTGCCGTACTCGGATCTTGACCGTGTCGTACACCAAGTCATCAATGGGACCTACGAAATCGACCCAATTCACAGCACCAGTGCGCGCCCGTGTTTTAATGTTATTTACGTCCCTTGGCTTAAGCGATACCACTCGAACCAACCGAGCACCAAGACGGTGCCTTCTCCGCCGGGGGTGATACTATGGGGGGCCACAGATGAGCTTGATAGACAAGAAAGCGATGTTTAATCTCTCATGCAGACTGGGCTTCATTTTGTACGCCTGCCTGTTCATCCGCAGTAACCATATTTCCCAGACGCCTTTTTCTCTGTAACAATACATTTGTGGGCTCTGAAAGCGAGAACACCGTGCGAAAACCACAGATCGCCCGGTAGCGGCCACATTCTCTTAAACCAGTTTTTTGTAGAGTCACTGCCAGCCTTTTTTCATGCAAAATAATGATTCGGTAGTATAACATTCATTGCTTCCACTTTGCCGTGAAACTGACATCTTTACTTCCCGTGCCACGTATGTTATAAGCCAGCGTGCACTCATCCCAACCCAAGTTCGGGATCAGCCTAGTAAATCAAGAGCGTTCTTGAAAACTTTTCTACGCGAACGAGGTGGAACACAAAGAAGAGAACACAAACATGCTCCCCCTTGTTCACGCTAAAAAATTATTCAAGAATGTATCAGTTCCAACTAGCTCACCTTTCTACTTTACTCCAAATCACAGTGACTCGTTACGCACGTCTTCGATGCAACAACAGCTGTGGGTGGGCAGTGATGGAAGAATCACGGTAAAGAGAGCCAGGTTAGGGTCTAGTTTGTTCTACGAAGTAGAAATTTGCCGAGCATTACTAGGACACACTGAACAAAATGACGCAGGAAGTGTACAGGAAAAGTGTTTGTCATGTCCACTTCTACTTCTTCCTGCGTCGTTATTATTCAGTGTGCGTCTCAGTAGCGCTCTGCATATTGAAAACCATAATTGAGGTTGGTCGCAGCCAATCATGGGAGAGTGATAACATTTCAAGTTTACTGAAGTCTGCAGGCTGTCCACAAAATCACATGTTCAAGCAAAGCACCATAAGTAATTTTGACAAAAGGCTCCCATAGATTGGTGAACTCACCCAACAGTCGACTCTCTCGAACTCACTTAGACTCAGATCGAGCCATGGCTGTTAGTCTGAATGAGTCTGGGTGAGTAATACGTTGGTGAGTTTGAGTCAGAGGCAGTCCAGCTGAAGTAAATTTTCGTGAGCCTGAGTCTCTGTGAGTCCGGCTCCGGAAAACTTTCGTGAGTCTGAGGCCGAGCGAGTCCAAAGCGTAAAATGTATTTCTTGCGTAATTCGCACTTTTTTGCTGACCTAAGAGAGCAACGTCAATCTGACGATGGCTTCCTGTTCTCACCCCGAGCAATATGATGATGAATTTTCCTTATAAGGGCAATGTGTGGATCTGAAACGCATGTTGCGGGTTCGCCCTCGAGTGACTCGACAGGGACGCAAAATAGTTCACGGGGAGCAGTGAGGGGGCTGGGAAGGGGGGACGCAGTGCTTAGGTCTGACCTAGAGGAAAAACTGTGGGTCTCACATTTTTCTGAAAACACTGCCAAAGCCAAAGCGTTACTGGCAGCCGTTTAGGCAGGTGCTCGTGGTCCCCAAACTGCTGGACGCAGTAAAGTTCTATATATGCCTCTTATTGTGGAGTGCACACTTTTCGGGTCACAAAACTGGTGTGTTATTTTGTGTGTCCTGGTCACGTCCTTCTTTTGCTGCGTTTGTCCATGCAAACAAATCTGACTCCGTTTATCCCTGCCCCATTCATACCTCCAATGTTCTACACAGTAGCATTGAGTTAAGTCCGCATCACGTAATGACGGAAAGAGAGTGGCTGCTCGGTAGTTGAACTATGTATACTTCGTCGGCACTTTCTCGCGTAGAGAGGTTAGAGATGACATCAACAATGTTCGTCATGATAAAAAACAAAATATAATGGTAACGAGACCAACAAATAACCCTGAAGACGCCACTTGGTTACAGAAGTCAAACCGACTGAAATAACTAAATCAGCGCTTAGTTCGTGTACCATGGGGAAAGCCGCCGATGCATACGAAGAACCGTGCTCGCCAAGGTGCTGCATCCTCTCAGTGGGAGCTCCGGCAGCAACGCTGAGTTGCGGCACGATAGCCGTAAATCCTTCCAAGTGTGCTTGTTGACGCGGACAAGCAATAATAATCAGTCACCGCTGCCAGCTGCCGAGGGCTTCTCTCCGCCGACCTCGTATTCCCCAAAGTCCGGGACGGATGCGCGAACGACAAGGAAAATACATGACCAACAGGTTTCGCCTTTCCTACCACAACCCGATTTCTGAACTCTCGCTGTTAGCCATACGAAATGACTTGCGCAGTGGCAAGGAGGGCAGAGAAAAAGAAACAATAAACAATGGGGACAAGAAGGTTTTTCGGAGGCAGTAAGTGAATGGTCAGTGCGTCCATACGCATGCCCCTAACACCTTCATGACTGGCTTTGTGTTTTTGAAATCCGCAAATGGACGCCTCTACCATTTTTTGTCCCGTTTTTAACCATGTCAGTTCTACATAATAATCATTTCAATCTAGTTGTTTTCAGCAGTGCGAGGCGGTGTTGCGCCTGCATGTATGCTACAAGCTGCCTAAAGAGGCCCTCAAACACTTTTTCAAGTAACTATGGAATGAATTCACTGAAGCCGCTCATTCCTCACGAATTTAACGCCGCAAAAAATTTTAAGAATCCGTCCAGTGGAAGTGGAGTTACAAAGGTTCGTCGCATGCTGCAATTGCATTCTCTCCTCTTTCCTCCCAACGAAAGCGCTGGAAGCTAAGCAGGGAAGGATGGCAGGGCCACAGAAAAATGACACGCGGGCCTCGCGACATTAAGCACTCTTTTTTTTTCTTCGAATGCGCAGCTTTCTCAGTGTGATCGCGCGTGCACGCGTGGACAAGTAGCGGCCTCCCGCGGCGATCTTTGTGACGAGCGAGCATGCCATGCTCAAATCAGCCAATGGCTGATAGTTGGGCTCGCTACGTGTGATTTTTGGGTATATGCCGTGATTTCTCGAGAGAAGAGAAAGCAATTTTCAGCTGGCTTTGATAATTTATTATGAATTCCCCGTCACGTGTTGTGTTATATTATTTGGCTCACGTGTTGTCGGGAGCCTCTACTACCAATGGGCAGCGTTTTCTGACAATGCTCAAAAAGTCTTGCAGGGCCCCTTTAACCTAACTTCTCTGCGTATGATTGAGCAAAAATAAATTATGCCACTAGAAAACTTCGGGAGGCCGTCGCTTCACCGACTACGTAGATGTGACGCTGGAGCCTAGGAGCGTGATGAATGTTTTCAACCCACTTGTTTAAGTTCCTGGAACTCGCAGTTCATAAGAACATGCTAAAAAAGGAAGTGGTGAAAAGTACTGTATGCGTGTGCGTTTTTTCAATTCCACACGGCCCTCCGCATTACCAGGCATTGCGTTTTTACCCATCAACACCAAACTCCAACCCTTAACTACCGCCCTCTTGTAGAGAACAATATCTGAGGGTACTAGCCTACTTGGTCTTGTGCGCGAGCCTTTCTGATGGTGTTGTTGCGGCTTCTTCAGGCAACCGGCCTTTATGGCAAACTATACGCCTACGTTAGCGTGTATGACTTTGCATTGCCTCTTTTGCCACTTCAGCGTAGTCACAGACTCTTCGCCTTCAGTTTAGTTGTTTTTTACCCTCTTTCCCTTCCCCTCGACAGCGTCGCGAACCCGACACTTCCTTAAATTTCTTTTATATTTATCCCTTTCCATCAAGAGAACAGCCACTCTATTTGTTACAGCAACTCTGCCCCGCGTTTCCAGAGTAGGGGGTGATAGTTTCTGATCACCTCCCTGCCTCTCGACTTTTTGGATTCATAGCATCAAGGAGGGTCCTCTATAAGTTGAGTGAACAAGGGTCTTTCTAACAGGTCTTTCTGTAAGTGGACGTTATCTTTCGTGTAAGCTTACACAACCCCACCCCCAATTCCCCACACCCCTTCCTTGGCACGACACGGCTTTTCTAGCACTTTGTGCGTAGAATGAACGACAATTCACAAAACGCGGAGCTGATTACGTCCACCTGATCACTTCTTTTTCAAGTGTAATGAGCTGACAAATTCTTTGGCAAAGCTCAGCTTTGTCGAGCAGTATTCAAGGGAGGACTGATTTGGCAAGAACCAGCCATGTACAATGTGGCCAACTAATCGTCGTTCCTTCTACCTTGTTGTCCTACAATGGATGCTTAAGAATACTAACACATACAAACAGTTTACACATGAACCGTAGGACGTCTACATAGGTACAGAAGCGCCTCAGCTCGCAAAGCCTTTGAAAAATATTTTCCTATGCGTAATGAAGCGTAGCCAGAAAATGTGAAAGAAACTGAAGCTGCAGAGTGCTTTTTTTTGCGTTACACTTGGAAGAGTCGACCATCACTACACGCCGTGGCAAATCAGCCACTATGACGTAGTGATGCCGAGCACCAGGACAAGGTTCGACTAGCGGCCATGGCAGCCGCAAGTCGATAAGGGTGAAAGTTAAAAGTGCTACTTCACTTGAGTGTAACCTGCGATACATTAGTGGTGCAGGTGGGCCCTATAGCCCTTCTCACTCCCTGTACTTGATTGTTAAGGAACCCGACATTGACGAAGTTAATTCGGAGTCCCTCCTTACGGTGGGCCTCACTTCTATGTTATAGTTATTGCACGTAGAACCTTATTGTAAAAAAATACGCAGGGTGTACTATGAAAGAATGAATTCACTACTATGAATTCACTATAAGATTACTCGAATGTGAAAGTCATTTTCTTTTCTTCTCTGTCAATGTACTGATTGGATTGGATAAACTTTTATTTGGTCCTCCAAAACACAGATCACTGTGTTGCGGGCCGCTCCCACGTGGGGACTCAGATGCCAAGCTCCTCAGCCGCCTCGCGGGCTTGGTGGACAGCCCAAAGCTGATCTGCCAAGGATGAGCTGCGGATTGGCGCCTCCCATCTGGCACAGGTGATGCTCGATATATGAGCGAATTTGGTACACTGCCAGAGCATGTGTTCTAATGATCTTGCCTGTTATATTTCGAATGAAACTAACCTGCATCGTTTTTTGTAACCACTAAGATCGGAGGCACCTAACCACTGGAAACAAGTTACATTTTTTTGCGTAACTATTAGTGATTTACGGGTGTGCGCATTTGGTATAGCACAGGTTGCGCCAAAGTAAGGCTCGTGTTTTAGACCGACATCATTCATTTAGTGCGCAGTGGGCTCTCGCATAAGAGAATAACAAACACAGTTAAACAGCTAAACTATCAACAAAGCGGGTGAGTCATCAATATCGACACTAGAAAAGCACTTAAGAACCCTGTCGAGCAGCTGACAAGCTTGCGCGTTCACTAGTCGTGTTCTGACAACTAGAAAACCAGTTGAGCCAAGGGAAACGTGGAAACGACAGCAGTACTTTATTGAAAAGGAAAAGGCACCCCGACCTTGTACACGCGTGCTGCGGAACAAAATCCACGATGTTTATGTGACTCGAAAACATGTGAAACCACAGATGCATAAAGATAAGACACAGGCGTACTTTTTTTAAGTGCTCACGCATTTAAATAGATGGATAACGCGCACAGCGAGAACCAGAAAAACAGAAATGTAAAAAAAACAAGAGAAGTGCGTAAAGGGCTTCGATTCCCTCGAACTTTTGCACCTTACTTTACACTTTCCTTCTTTTTTAGTTTTGCGCCATCTTTTTGTTTTGCTTCTGCTTCCTCTGAGCTTGACTGCATCCTGATGTCGTTTTTCTTCGGAGTGCATTTTTCTTCACGCTTCGTGGGTGATAAATAGAAAGAGTTCACCCTGGGGAGTTGAACCCCGGCGAGGAATGCGGCTCGTTTACCTGAGACACCTCTGGGTGCCTCGGTGACAGCGGGATCCGGATTGACTCACACGAGACAGGGGGACAGGTTGACGTACCTCTGCGGGGAGAGCCGGAGCAGTGAACTTTGGAGTCGACTACCACCGCGGAACGATGCGACGGTTTTGTTATACGGTCGTAAATGCAAGATAATTTTCTAAAAGGCTGAACTATACATTAGTAAACATCATCATCATTATCATCATAAATTCATTTCATGTTAACTATTGAACGAAGCCATCTTTTTCCTCCTGTTACGCATCACGTCCACATATGTGTCAAATTTTATTCCTCTATTTTGCACACTTAAAGTGCGTTTCCTGTAGTCCTGGTCATGTACTACCAGAGGTCGCGAAACTCTCTCATAAGTCGACTCCATCTGACTGAATGAGACTCGGATCGGGTTGTGAGCCTGACTCTGAGTTAGTCTGGATGGGTATTATCTTGGTGAGTCCCAGTGAGTCCGGTGGAGAAACATTTTAGTGAGTCCCAGCTCGAACGAGTCTGGTTGAAGATAATATTGGTGTGGCTGAATCCTAGGGAGTCCTGAGCGCTAAATATATTTGTTCATTGAGTCTGAGTAATCTATATCTTTTATTGCCAGCAGATGGTCTCATATACTCGCTTAAACATTACTATCAGCGATGTGTCGGCTTATGTTTATACTCAAGAATATCCACGCATATCTCAACACTTTTCGTGCATGCGCCAGCTCAATATTTATTTATCAGAGGCATTAATAAGGGGAAAGGGTGAGATAAGCTTTTCTAGCCAGCTCTTTCACGGGTAGTTCTTACAAAAATACACTGTGTGAGTCACGTGTTTTATTAGGATGTCACTACTAGAATGAAACTACTGTTAAATCCTACTTGAAGGTACGAAACCGAAAGGCTTATTGTAGGGCATCGATTCTATGAGATACTGGCGTTCAATAACATTGTCATCATGCTCGAACAAATTTCACGCAAACGTACTGAATAGTATACTCACTCAAGCTACCTCAAACTCAGGTGAAGCCGTAAGTCTGAATCTGAGTGAGTCCAGCTGAGCAATATGTTCGTGAGTTTGAGTCCGAGTGAATCCGGTTAAGGGAAACTTTAATGAGTCTGATGAGGAAGATATATTCCTTGACTGAGTCGGGCTGAGCTCCAAATTATTTGCCGACCTACGTGTACTGCTGGTTCCAAGTCTGAAAGAAAGAAGGGAATTTTAGGGCTAGTTTTTCTTCGCTAGACGCAATTTCAATTAAAACTTACAGGCATACTCTCGGGGAAGGTACAGATGTTATTTGTGGCAATAATCTTCAATTTTAAGGTTGCGGGTTCGATCTCTGCTGGCGTGAAGTTATCTTTTCGTCCACTTTCCTTTCTGCTGATTTATCCCATAATAAATACAAATGACCTACTCTATAAATTTCGCGGAATTGATGTTTGTTAGCAAAAATTAATATGTTCACAAGTCATAGCTCTGTAAAATATTACTACTACCTATATGCAACTGTTTTACATGGCATCGTGAACTCGGTTCTCTTACACTTTGTTAATACTAGAGTAACCTGGTGCATATCAATAGGTGCCGCTGCTAAGCTATCTACTTTAAACAGTAATTTTTTTATTTGTTGAGGAAATAAACAGTGACGATAGAGAACTTTTTTGTGACGGGTAATGCTTCACGTCTTGAAAAAATGCATCGGCTATATTAAGCACTAAATCGCCTACTGCATTGTCTTTGACCACGTGAGACTATCTTAATGTACATAAAAGCATGCACCCACCTATTTTCACAATTGGTTTCTAAATGGATGCGACCACTGCAATTCAAAATTGAACCTGCCAGTTTCCTTTAGAACGAAAATACCGGGTCATAAATAGTCGCCCTACGCAAAAGTATAAAATGAACGTTTCTTATTTCGTTTCATTTTTACAACAGTCGTATGTGGCCACGATGTCGAAAAAGGGCTGGTTCTTCAATGTGCATGAACTATAACCAAGGTGCTATGCTCACATGCGATACCTCGAAGGGTATCCGCTCTTGCCCTGGTTTCTCTTCAGGTTATTTTTTTAGCGTATTCGTAAAGCTATGGATGATACACACCGCAGCATGAATCGCTACTCATCAAATCCTTTGGTTGTGCTTGATACCAGTTTATCAAAGATCACGTAATACAAGATTACGAGCACGTACGTCCTAAATGTGGTGGTAGAGGAATAAAAAGCTACCACAGAAGAGACGAATTCGATAAGTTCGAGCTCGCTGTAAACATCCGGGTTGCACACGTTTAATCTTCGCTGGCTCACCATCTGCCTGCGGGCATTGCTTAGACGGTGGTATTTGAAAGCTTTGTTCGAAGATACGCGTAAACTGGTTAGCAGGAAATTTATGCGTTTGGTCTCGTACTCGACACTTTCGAAACCCTTGTGTGTTAGAGCACACATGCAAGATCACTACAAACGGAACTTACTATGATCCCTCTCCAGGAAAGCGTAGAATCATTCTCTTTAAATATAATGCGGCAAGCGCAGCATTCACCTTTGGAAAATGGTTCCTGTAAGTCGACAACTTATTCCGTAGCTATTAATCTATTAGAACTAATAGCAGGGGGTTTTACTCAACAAGTTCTGTTTAGCGTCAAGGTTGTATACAGTTTTTGAGAAAGGAACAATTACACTGATATCTGGGAAACGTTTATATACGTCCCTCTGTTGATGTTCTTTATGGATGAACAAAAACGCACAAACTACCTTGAATGTTTGCATAATTGCTACACCTTGCTTCACAGAAATATTGTCATGCCCGATCACTTGCACGGCACATTTACATTAGGTATTTGCATCGATTTAGTTCCTCTAACTTCAAAGCGTCCTTTGGCGATGCTTCGATCTAGGGAAGCACCTACCAGAATTTCAATGTTTTTTTTTATTGTCGCTTCATTATCCCACTGGTACTCACCCTTTCGAAATCGCGAAGTATGTGCTTCTGGTATTTGCTTCATTTTTTCACCAGTAAAACCACCTTGCCTTAACATAGCCAATGCTGAGCGCTATTTAGGAAGCAATCTGCGGCAGTTTGAACGCATAGCCTCAAAATAGGCGAGTGGGCTTTATATATAGCTGTAGAGCTGCAGGCGTAGATGCCGGCTATAGCGCTAGTCAAAGGGGCTCTTTTTCACTTTTATTATAGCTTTTCTCAGGGTGCAAACGTGAGGTATTTGCAAAATATAAGCAACTTTCGTGGCCTTGACGTCACTAGAATGCAAACACAACAACGTTCTTTCTTTTTCTTTCTCGTTTTTTTTTACTCACCGTTTTGAGCTGTGGAATTCTCACCTCTAACAGCAAGTTTCAGCAGTGTGATTTGAAAACGAAATGACGTGCTGCCAGACGTATTTTTATACACGAAAGTGTTTTATGCTGGGATCTACGACAGCTCAGCTGGCATACTTTTGCCATGAATATGACGGTATAAAGTATATACTAACTGATTGCCAAGAAAAAAAAGGAGAAGGAAAGATTCGATCGCATGGCTTTGAACCAGCGACCTCTCGATTCACAGCGCGTGGCGCCAACGACTATACCGCAGAGCGTACAGCCGCAGCCACGTCTGTGTAGAACACGCGAACAGCCGTTTTTGCTCTGCGGGGTGGAACCTTGGGGCAGTATCAGGCTCTCACGTGGCCAGCCTAGCAACTAGGCTGTGCATGCTCATGCTACACCCCTTCAGAGCCCAAAACTGCCTCAAGGTTTCAGCCCGCAGAGCAAAAACCGGCTGCTCGATCACTCTACACCGACGTGGCCGCGGCTGTACGTTGTGGAGAATACTAACGGCAAGCCATTTCTTTACATATCATACACCGTTTGGTGGTCCTCAGAGCTCCAAAACTTCGGCGCGTTTTCGTTATCAGTAGCGACATGGCGTGACGGTCACGCGTTGGACGCGCTCTAAAGGTCGTCGCCTCCACGGAGCGTGGGCCCTCCGGCGCGCGCAGACTCGTGATTAGGCAAAGGACGAAGGTGACCACTCGCTGCCGCGACCGCGTTTCCGAAAGGAGCGCTCTGCTGACACACGACGGAGTAAGTATTGTCAAAGGTGTTCGCGCATGTCTTGTATATACTTGTGCGCTCGTTTCGTGCGTCTTTCGTTTTGTTTGAACAGCGTGCTCTAACCCCCGTATTCAAAAACGCTCCTCGACTCGATTTTCACCCTTCACTTGACAGAGTTGAGCACTGCGCCACCACTCGGATGAAAATGACACTGCGCTACTCAATAATCGCAGCATATTATCGCTGTTATGCAGTGACTTGCCATGCCTATAAAGACGGCGCTCCCATCGGCTTTCTCAAGTGAAGATGAAGCGTTGAGCAAAGGGACTTCTAGAATTCGAGGGGAAGTGTCAAGCTGTTACAGTAGTTAGTCCACGCCCGTCCAGTGTATGCTAATTTTGTGCGTGCTTTCTGCTTGAAGTGTGGGTTGCAAGTTTCAAGCTGCTTGCTGTTGTTCATGAGACCTTGCAATTTTTCACTGTCGCTGAAACAATGCACAATAAACGTCGAACTACCCTTGTGAAGAGACGTTTCACTTTCGTGTTATACCAATTTCTAGATAGGGTTTAAGCCACGTTTTCTTTCAAACATCTAGAAAAAACCAAATGGCCAAAGCGCTTAGTACAGACGAAATCTCACTAGTTTTATAGACATGAAGCACGTGGATGTGAACGCTGTTCTCTGCAGCTTCTAACTCACTTTAGCTACTACCTTCTGTTCATGCTAGAGTTATAGCACAAGAATCTAGCATTCAGTATGACTATGGGACGTATCGTTACGGCGTCGGTGTTTGAACTTTCCTGCATAAAACGGCAGCTGAAGCAGTAGGCTGGGCGCTATATGCATGTTGGGTTCTCTTTGTACATCGTCAGTAAGCTTAACACGAAAGCTCAGGCACGTGACCTGGACTACTTTGAGTGATGCCAGCGCTGGGCGCTATTGTACGTCGGCATGACTAAGCAACACCTCACCAACATAACCCAAAGCTACGCGGTGCTAGCGTCGGTCAAACTGTTTCAAGGCACGCTGCGGAGGGTTCGCGTTAGGTTTTCTGACGACTGTACGTCAACGCCGTTTTACTGGAGCTTCAAGAACTATGAATATTTAATGTAGCTAAGTGAAACTCGTGTAACCTAATAACGAACAATTCTTCGTAAATAAGAAACGCCAAGCTTACATGAAGAGTACAGTTAACAAAGACATTAAACCAGGAATTTAAAACGCTGCCACACATAAATAAGGAAAAAGAAAATACCACTGCCTAGAAAATAATGAGGTATGTTGTTATTTCGAACTAATTCATGCAAATAATCGCAAATACAACTTAAAAGCTAGCTCACACTTTTGCCATTTTCAAGCCAAGTTTGGCCCATCACTCCGCAGAAAAAAAAGAGTTATGGTTACGTTACAGATGCACGCGAGCAGTAGCAACTCATGTGAGAAACTACCATGTTTTGCATTCGCACAACCGAGTGAATCTTCGCACAGCTGTACAACGCAATGAAACTATATTCGGACATACGTTTCACTTATAAAGGCCGTACACACCGAAGAGACAAGCATTAAAAACCTCAGAACTGTTATGCGAATAAATCACAGCACTTCTATCGGTAAAATGGTTGTCTGATTCGGAAGCCATGCAAGTTAAAACCTCATCTATAATTTTGATCCCCTGGGTGCTCTCAGATTAGCCTATATATACGCACATCCGTGCTCTTGGATACCCACTACTTTCACTCACCCCCCCCCCCCTTTTTTTTTCTTACCACCTGATGTTTTCACCCCCTAGCATTACAACAAGTAGAAAAAGTAAGGGCTGGCTTGTTCTTCCGCATCTGCGAGATATTCCTAGATTCGTCTGAACGAGGGCGACAGTGCACCGAGCGAAACCTCCGACACGCTCCCCCGAGCAGCCAATTGTCGGCCGAGCTTTTGGACATAAAGCAGGAGTGATCCGACGTCGCGCGCAGGAAGCAGCCGCCAATGTTTCCTTTGGTTCGTGGCCAGAAATCACTTTCTTAACTGGCGCGTACGATCAGCGACAGGACAGAATGTACGAAACAAAACAAGTGCAGTAAATTCTTAGAGAAAAATAGAAAGGACTGCAGTGGGTAGACTCACTGTTTAGACTTCTTTTTTCGGCACCGTGCTCTGACGAGAGCAGCCATTCTCTCGCGATCCTATCGGATCCGATGGCTCCCCGAGGTTCCACGTGATCGTCGAGGTCCTCTTCAAGATTCTGACGCTTCCACCAGGAAATGTCAAAGCAACCTGGCAGGCTTGCTTCAAGGAGAACTGTCTTTTAGGCCTAAACAAATGTCTCGCTGGCGTTCTTTTTTCACGTCTTCCTGTGTTCACATTTGGTGTCGTCGCAGATGAACCAAGATGCCGGAGCTTCGGGTCGATCTTCCGGAATCGCACGCGAGGGCGCAAAGCACCGAAATTCCCAAATTACGACTTGCCTGATGTAGCAGATGTTACGCAACGCTGGTTTGACAGCAGGCTGCACTCACGTCACTTCTTCAATCGCTCAAAACAAGCGAGAAATTGGGCACTTCGCTTTTCCCATGCGACAAACTCGGTTGTACACAGCAGAGGTCCGTTTTGAGGAGCTTCGCCTAAAGAGTGATGCAATATGCGTGCGATAACAGGTGATTTCACTGCGTCTGTCAGGTTGAAGATAACGGTGCTCACTGGCGTTTATCTTCCTCTCATTGCATTTTACAACCAGTTCACCATACTGGAACAAGGTTGCATTAATAATCACAAGTGAACTAAAAACCTGTAACCCTGTTCAAAACGAACGCTTAATAACCAAGGGCTTGCAGTCACGACTCAACTTTCACAGCACGGGTGACGCGCACGTGCAGCTGTAGAGTACGCTAACGATGTGGATAGAGTTAAAAGGTGGTCAACGTCTCACCCAGGTCCACACAACGTTGCCGTGTCAGGGACCTATAATGGAGACTACAAGCAGAAAGCACGTGAGCACCACCCTAGCACCGGTCCACAGCTTGCCCGCACGTTGCACACCTTAGCAGCCGGGAAAGTAGTGGGGCCGTTCCAAACTATCCCTGCGTTGCACCCCCTTGACGTTCAGCCGCTCGCACTCTTCCTCATCTGCGAATATATTGACGGTAGGAAGAGGAAGAAGACGTTGACTGAGGGCGCACTGCAACAAGAGGTTGAGAGGTGAAGATCGATGACTGTGGAAAACGGATTGCGGGAGGCACCTATACGGCGGGCGAAACACGCCGATGTTCACGCCGAAGGCGAACGCGGGAACAGGACTCTTCGGCGCTGGCTTAGTGACACGGCGGCGAGGTGCATCCCTCGCTGGAGTCGCGACACAGTGCGTCCAAGCAAGCCCCTCGCTCGCTCCCGTGTTCAACCCTGGGCGAGTCCCTCGCCGCGAGCTCAACGTTCAGTTCGTTAGCTTTTCTTTGACGTAGTTTTTTTTTGCCGTTATTGTCCGCTGCGCTTTCTTGGTCCTCTTCCTTTGGCGCTCTGTTTCTCTTCTCGGAGTTATCTCCTCTGGTTCGTTGCCTTGTTTGCTTGCTTCGCTTTCTCTTTGTGCTCCCAATATACGCCGCAACCGGCCCCTTCCTCTAAAACCCTCCCTCTTTCAACTATCCTGCCACTCATACGGGTTCTAAACATAGGTGCCGAACTGAACTCCTCGACAGCGGGCGCCGCTAACACTGGGCTAAGAGCGGGAGTTTCAGGCAATTAAAGCGAAGAGAAAACGAAGCTGTTCGTAGATGGTTGAGAAAGTAGCAAAATGGGGCTGTAGCAGAGATGGCTCTACAGGGAAAAGGAAAGATGCCGTTGGCGTTGCGGCTGTTGTAACGGCGGAAGCGACTTCAAGTTGCATTAGCTCAACTCTTGCCAAAATGTGCGGGAAACGAACATGCATCGACACCGGCCTTTTGTCGAAAGCAGTGTTCCTTCACTTAAGTTTCTCATATATGCGGCAACATCCCAAATCGCAAGATGAATTCGGCTAATTTTTTTACGGGTAGGAAAGCTACGAAGTTAACCAACATGTATGCAATGATTTGACTTTGCAGAGCGTCTCCAGCAGAATCTGTGCTGAGAGAGGCCGGCTGTCGGATAATCGCAACACGTAAGAAAGTGTTGATCTTTCAGAGGCAGATTAAGGATAGTGGCATTGCAAGTGGTCGATTTCTTTTTCAGTACCACAGTCCTAGTATGCCTCACGGTCAGTGACTCTAAGTATTGTTGCATGTGTATGGCTCCGTCAAGAGAAAGAAACGAAGCTTCACGTTCACGTTGGGACGTAAAACCCCACCTATCAGTCAATTGAAGCTTCACGTTGACAAAAATAAAACGCAGTGCAGGGCGCAGGAAGAAAGTGAATAAACCGATAAATCTTTAACGCTCACAGTAAGAGTAAAGAGGGTGAATACAATTTATGAGCTAATGCAGTGTTATCGTTGTCTCTGTCCAGGACAAGCACTAGTGCGTCGCCATATAAGGCGTCACTGGTGTAAATGAACAAAGGGCGGGTGTTGAATAAACATGGCGCTTCTTAGGGGCATTGATACCGGAGTGGCGTCTGTCTAACAAGCACATCATATAGCTCGGCTTATAGCGCATGCGATAGCTATACAATAAAGCTGTCATCGTGATCTTGGCGTGGCTTGTGAAAGTGTTTCGCGCCTACAGCCAGGGTTACAATTGGTTTGCATTGAGAAGCCACCAGAGCTCAAGCCAAATGAAGTTAAAATAGCCATGTCATTTCATAATGTCGCCGAATTTTCACCGAATGGAAAAGGAGCGGAACTATGAGAAAAGTGTTTACTATTATTGAATAAATCAGACCAGTTTGAATAAGCAAAGCCAGATACTTGCAAGTAGCATTACACAGCCAAGGTGCCAAGTGTAAATTTTCGTCGCCGAATGGGTCACAAAATAGACAATTTGGAGCAAAGTAGCCACCAATGACAAGCCTGCCTGCCATTCCTATAAACATATGCGAGGAAAACAGCGCTACAGAGAGAAGTAACCACACGTGGCGTATTTCCTACTTTTCATGAAGAGTATAGGAAGTCAGTCACATGCGGTCACCTTGAAATGAATATTTGTTTAAAAACAAAATAGCTTACGTATACTGAGTAGTGAATGCGTACCTTGCCTAACATGAAACGTCAATGCAATTGCCTTCAGATCTTCTAAACCTGATACAAATTTCTGAACTACTTTATCAAGACATTGAAGCGCTTTGAAGTATATCCACCTAAAAAAAAAGCTAGCTCTATCGAGAGCCCGCTTACGCCTAATGAGCCTCTCTTTATGTGTTTGTTGCTTTGCGTAGGCCTGCGTGACGTGATAGAGATAAAACATTTGTTGCTGTTGTTTTTTATTTGATATCATCTGCATGTACCCAGCTCCAACCGGTCACTTGCAGATGTGCCCTAGTTTCAACTCTTCTTCGCACATCTGTTTGGTTACTTTTTTCAGATAAAATCGCAAGAACGTGACCAAGTTTCTGTTTGTTTTTTTTTACTTATCATGTCAAATGTGCTCTTCATGGGAGTAGGCTTAGGTCGTACAGTGGACGCCCTCGCGAGAATCATATACGAACTGACGTTATCCCAAACATTTCGGCGTGCCGTTTTATAAGTGCGAGATCCGGGAAACGCCTGCAAAACTTATAAAAAAACTTTTTTGTGTGCTTAATGTGTAAGGCTTGTGACGTACATAACCTAAAAAAGCAGTGAATACAACTTAAGGCCGGAACCATGCCCTTTTAAGCTATCAGCTGTCATCCATTTATCACTGAACTACGTTACACGAGCGCAATCAATGAGAGTCTCTGACTTGGGGCCAGCTGCAACTATGGCCACTCTCTGACGCGGTACAGAGCTCGGAGTACTAATTATCGGTACAGTGCAGAGAAGTTTATGCAACACTTCACAATGAGAGATTAGCTTTACATGACATGTGACACGTTAAGAAGAGTTTAAAAAAAGGTGGGGTATTCCCCACACGACACGAAACAAAGCGGAGCGCTGTGGAACCAGGTTAACTGTCATATTTAAAGCTTCACGTGACTCAAGGCTGTCACAGGAGAGGAGAGAAAGAACACATCAGACACCGCATCATTGGTTTTATCAGCTAATCGTTTCTTATTATTCGCCCCGCCGCGGTGGTCTAGTGGCTAAGGTACTCGGCTGCTGACTCGCAGTTCACGGGATCGTATCCCGGCTGCGGTAGTTGCATTTCCGATGGAGGCGGAAATGTTGTAGGTCCGTGTGTTCAGATTTGGGTGCACGTTAAAAGAACGCCTGGAGGTCAAAATTTCCGGAGCCCTCCACTACGGCGTCTCTCATGACCATATGGCGGTTTTGGGACGCTAAACCCGACATATCAATCAATCAGTTTCTTAGTTTCTAGTTTGTGCGTTGCCGAACTTTTAAGGACACATTGTATACGTTGCCTTCTTGACCACACGCTTTTCGAATCTATGGCAACAATGAACACCACCTAGAAATCATCTGCCCTCATGGTCTAGTGTTTAAATGTGCGTGACCAATGACGCTAACATAATAATATTACCTGGGGCTTCACGTCCCAGAACCACCATAAGATTATAAGAGACCCCATAGGGGAGGGCACAGGGAATTTCGACCATGTGGTGCTCTTTAACGTGCACTGATATCCCACAGAACACGGGCCTGTACCATTTCGCCTACAACGAAATGCGACCACACCGCCGAAATTGAACCCGCGACCTTTGGGTCAACATCTGAGCAACATAACCGCTACGCCACCAAGGCGGACAGCCGCTGACGCTGAGGTTGCGGGATGGAATCCCTGCCGCTATGGCCGCATTTTCGATGCAGCCATTTGCTAGAGACCCGTATACATTGATTTAGGCGAAGAACCCCAGACGGTCGAAATTTCCGCAGCCCTTCACTCACATGTTTCCCCGCCGCGGTGGTCTTGTGGCTAAGGTACTCGGCTGCTGACCCGCAGGTCGCGGGATCGAGTCCCGGCTGCGGCGGCTGCATTTTCGATGGAGGTGGAAATGTTGTACGCCCGTGTGCTCAGATTTGAGTGCACGTTAAAGAACCCCAGGTGGTCGAAATTTCCAGAGTCCTCCACTGCGGCGTTTCTCATAATCATATGGTGGTTTTGGGACGTTAAACCTCACATATCAATCAAATCACTAACATGTTTGCGATAATCATATTGTGGTTGTGAGACTTCAAACACCAACATTTGTTACTATTACCTGGAACATCCTAACACCACACTTTGCAACCATGACGTCACGAATGAGCGCCGTGATGAAAAAACTACGTAAAATTGTCGTCGCGATGACTTTGCTTCTGGAAGCATGCTGAGAACGTTCCCTGAGGTTTTGCACGTCAAAACCACATCATTGTTATGACGTGTGCTGTAAACGTGTACGGTGAATTAATTTTGATCACCTGCTGGGTTTAACATGCACCTGCACGGGTGTGCACGTACGTTCTTTGCGATTCAGCCCCGTCAAAGTGCGGTCACCGCAGCCGGCCACCGCACCCAAGACCACGAGCTTACACAGCAGCAGAACACCTCACTTGTCATATGCAATTACGGTTGCGACATTTGCAGGTTATTGCACGCAAGGTTTATGAGAGGCTAAAAAAATGCTCATACTGAACAGGAACAATATGGTCGACAATGTCATATTTTTTTTAAGCGTGGTGGTTATGAATAAGGCAAATATTGAATTGGTATCGATACACGTGCGACACAACATCACTATCACTTAAGTCATTCAGTAGCAACTCTGACACTTTCTATTTTCATTGTTTCAAGCTTTCTTTCTTTAAATTTTTGGGTATAGTATCAGTGCATGTGATGAAATATTGGAATATTGAATACGTTGTTTTGCAGTCCAATGTCTAAAACTCTACGACAAAATGTATATAGTATGCGCTGTGGAGTTGTTACGCTTAGAGACAAAGACGCGCAGGGCTCGATGTTAAACATGTCTGAAAAATAAGTAGTAGCCTGCGCCCTGTTTGTACATCTTCTTACGTCAACATCTTCTTACATCAACTCAATGAAAAAAATCACAGCATATCCACGGAATGAATGATGATTGGTGGGGTGAAGCGTTCGTCAGTCTGTCCGTGCTTTCGTCCACCCATTCATTCTTGCTTCCGTCCATCCATGCGTCCATCCATGCGTCCATCCATGTGTCCATCCATCCGTCCGACCGTCGGTGCATCCGTCTGTCCGTGCGTCCCTCCATGCGTCCATCCGTATGTCCGTTCTTCCATCTGTCCATCCATCCGTCCGTCCGTGCGTCTGTTCGTGCGGCAGTCCACCTGTCTGTCTGTGCGTCCGTACGTCCGTCCGTCTATATGTATGCCCATTCATCCGTCCGTCCATCTATCTAGTGAACACTCGAAGTACAGCCATCTCACATCTTTTTATCATATATTTATCATATGCAAGTGCCACCATTTAGCGGACATTCTAAGAACCGCTCTTTCAGGTATGTGTCACCGGTGGCTTCATACAGCATCGGGGGATGAACAGACCCACACCCTAAGAAGCTTAGCCCTTAAAATTAAAAAAAAAACCGCACACAAACTTTTCCCCTCCATGTTGGAAGCGAAATACTTTAGCAGTAGACTCGCTCTGAACCATTGCAATCAGTAAAGTGTACTATTTGATAAGCCGTCATTGCATACAAGGCCACAATTGCGATCGGACATAACCCCGAGTATCCAAAAGCCCTGACATAGAAGTAAAAAGGCGTTGACGTCTTCCCTCGGTCGCAAATAAAATTGTGTAAAACGAAATGAGTATTGATTCCTTGGTGTCGCCCCTTATGGCTGATGAACAAACGTTTTCTCGGTTTTCCATGTCATGACAAAAAATAAAGTCTCAAAACGTCAAATGCATACGGATGCGTGTTATCTTACCTTAGCACTGTTCGAGTGATACGGATACAAACCGGCAGAGTTAATAATCAACGGTAATGATGGCGGCACATGAATGCGTCTTTAAAGTTGTCTATATACTGTCGTGGCTGCTTGAAAATGCCGCAAGTTTCCACGTTTCGAAGTTATGTGCAGGCATTGACAACACCACCATGCACAATCACACATCGCGCTTTCTGTACAATTCTTGAAGATTTTACACATCTTTTTATTCTATCGGCTGAGGCTTCTCACATTCGGAATGAAGCTCCGGACGTAATAATCTGTCATCGGTCACTCCGTTATATTTATATGCAGTACATTTTTAAATAATTCTTGATAATTATTGTAGTTTATCTAGCTTTTCACGCTAAATGCAATGGCATAACATTATTTATTCTTTGGGGCGTGAAAACAACCTTAGCAATATATTTCTGAGGGACGCCTAGTGAAGTAGGACCACCAGATTTAATTCTGATTATATGTAGTTGTGTAATTTTCGCTCATATCTAAGCATAGAAATCTTTTTGTTTTTATTTTTGTATTTGTTTCTGTTTATTTCACGACCACCGCGCACGAGAACCAAACCCACATCTTCAAGCTTAGGAATAGTTCAATTTGCCAATAATTTTCTCTATAGCGTTCTAGAATCTAGATTAAGGTGGATAGGCAGTCATTCGAAGTTGAGACTAAGACGCAGTATTAGGTGTCCCGAAAATTCGGTCAAAGGCGGTGCGGAAAAACAAGAAGTCAAGGCTGTGATGAAGTCCCAGTGGTCAGGTTGTGAACAAGTTTTCCGCCTGCGAGTCAAAACACCCACTATATTTTTTTTTACCTCCGTTGGCGTCTTTCAATATTTTTACCCAAACAAAACATGTTAATGGCGTTACCGCCACTTCTCCAACATATGACGCTTCTTTCACCCATCATAACGCGCCCCCCACAACCTAAAAAAGCGATATAAAAGTAAAAGCATCGGCAACTACTGCACCAGAAAGAACTCACTCAATGAGGCTTTCCAAACGGGGTGGCGTTTGAAACGTGACCGACATGTCGAGATGCGCACTAGTCTTTCCGGTTGCAACACAGAGAGCTCGAAATTTTTTTCACATTGTAAGTAACACACACGCACAACACATCACGACCTTCGCAGCAACAGCGACGAGCTTGACACAGGCATCATGAATCCGAAGGGTACCTGTTCTTTCTTTCTGACAACCCTGTACACTGACAACTGCGCAAGGATGACAGAGAACGTCTTGAGAGTCCAAAGCACAGTATTCCACACCAGTGAGGGCATTCAACACGACGAGAGTTTGAGTCCGTATGACAGCGCTGGTCGGGGAATCCGGAGAACCGAGGCAGAAACAATTTGAAACAAGGATCGCGTTAATACACTTGGGCTGAACACGACTTCAAGGATGCTTCCTTGTCTTCATAACAATATGGTAGACAGGGCTAAGCAAGCGGTACACTGATGCAGTTGCAATCGCAACGAAGCGAAAACACGTGCCGTGTTTCCAACAGCGGGAGTTGCTGCCAGCCGCGTTGCTCAGTCATACGGGCACACGTCGCAGCAGCAACCAGCGCGCATCTATGCAGCTGTGCATGCAGGAAGTCGGGCAGGATGACGGGCATAAAAAAAAATCCGGGCATTTGCGACAATCAACGCAGCGCGTATTGCGGATCTCCGCGGAAGCGAGCGTATATTTGATGGGCGCTGCCTCTCCGGTCGTCCACAAGCTCGGCGGCGTGCTTCCCACAATGTCGACATAATCGCGCCGCAGGAAACGGATGGCGAAGAAGAGATACGCAGCAATCACCGCTGCGCAGTGCATGCGCTAGAGGCTGCTGCTCCCCTTTCCGCTAGTCGAGAATAACCCCTGCACGCCGCTTCTTTGACTCTCGACAGGAACCAGCTGACTCTTTTGGGCGAGTCCTTTGAGGATGACGCCCTCGGAAGACGGTGAAAGCGCCCGTTATCTTCTGTACTTCAGAGTCGACAAGCTTCGAGTGACACTGCAGGCCTTAGTGTCACGAAGCTTCTGACGGTTCTCGTAACGGAAAGCGAGCGTGGCTTTCACTTATCTTATCTCGTGTGCACGTACAATGTTCCTTTTTTGCATGCAGTCGTTTGTGCTTAAGACTTCGAGAGTCGAGAAACAATACGGAAGGACATTTCAGTTACAGTTTAAAGATCTTACGTGTGCACAGAAGTTTCCTAAAAACCAGTGCGCTTCGCGACAGGCGCCAGGATTTCAGACAGGGACGTTGGCTTGAAAAGCGCATGGTTCGCGACCTCCAATTGGGGGAAAAAGAAAGAGCAACAAATAAAAAAGAGCAGGGCGGGGGGGGGGGGAAGCGGGGATAACTTTGATAGTGTATTCGAATGCGCGCAAAGTGGTGGGTTATTTAAAGCCGTTTTATTAAAAGGCGTTTTTAAAAGCTAGTCTTCCGTGTGGGCCAATTAGGGCGTGGATTTTTTCTTATAAAGATGCTTTCTTTGCTTGTCTGTGTGTGTGTGTGGGGGGGGGTTAAATGTCTTTCGGTCACATTTATTTCATGCCTTCATTTATTATGAGTGTTGGGTCTCAGAGAGGCCCTTTTACAAAACCCACAAGTAACCTGAACGCCTGCTCACTGCGAAGAAGGCAAGATATATGTCTCCGCTAGATATAATTGTTCGTTGCAATGAGCCGGCATCACGTTCCATGTATGGTATCGTACAACACATAACAAAGCTCTCGGCTCAAAGTGCACGACAAATTTTCGGAACTGCGAAAATATCGTTACATAACCATTGGTGTCATTTAGCCGTAACACGTTGCCAGTGCTTTCTCAATACTTCGTGCAAGTAAACTTCTATAAACTGAGGCAGCTCTCGATCATCGGTATAGAGACGTAACTTTTTTTCGGAGGTATAATCACTCACACTATAATTAGGGTATGCGATTGTGGTCAGTATTCTGGGGTTTAATGCCCCGAAGTCAGGATATGATAATGACAGACGCCGTCATGGAAGGCTCTCAAATTTTCGACCACCTGAGGTTCGTTAACGTGCAACTAAATCTAAGTACACGGGGCTCAAACGTTTTCCGCCCCATTGAAAATGCAGTCGCCGCTGCCGGGATTCGATCTCACGCAGCCGAGATTGTGAGATTTTAGATGCGGAGCATCTTATACTCGCGCCTTGTAGTGCGCCGTCCGCGCCGTCCACACCGCTTCTCGAACATTCGACAGCTGACGCGCGCGCATGCGCCGTCGCCCACTCTTCCACCATCTGTGCATCCCTTCCTCCTCTACACACCGCGCGCGCTTCACTCCTCCACCATCTGTGCACCCTTCCTCCTCTACACACCGCGTTCGACATCTACAATTCTCCTGATTCTCCAGTGGACGCGCATGTGGCGTCGCGCTTCGAGAACATTCAACAGCTGACAGTGCATGCGCCGTCGTGCTGTATATATACTCAAGGTCGGCGCTCGCTCGCTCAGTTGCCGCTCGTCGGTTGGTTTGTACGGCGCGTCGACGTCCAAGGTCGCGGTGAAATGAATTCCAACGAATCCACAAACACAATGATCGACGTCCCTTCGACCAGCGCCGCCCTTTCGCATACGTGTGTACGTGTTCACTCATTTAACACCCCCTCCTACAACCACGTTAACCAATTTAGCCATCGACCCAAGTAAGTCGCAATTTAACACCCCATTTCACAACCACGTTTACCATTTTAGCCATCGACCCAAGTAAGTCACACTTTAACACCCCGTTAACCAATTATATGCTCCGCATCCTCCTCAGTGTTCCCCCGAGGGAAGCTGCGGGCAATTTTTTTTTAGTATCTCAAAGAAAAGTGCTTATCTTCCCATTGTTACAGTCACACGTGAGCAAGAAAACGAGACAACTTATGCTTTGCAGTGCCTTCAGCGAGCAACCTGAACTTCATTGACAATGCTTCATGCAAAATCGACTCGACAGTGCCTAGCTGGCTCCGACGCGCCCCTTTCAACGTTCGCGTACCATTAGTTGTTGTCAACGGATTCTACTGTAGATCGATAACTATCCACCACAGAACGTCCGTTCTGCTCGTGCTATAGAAATTGTACTAGTAAATATAGCGAGTCAATAGCGGAAGCAAAAACGTACGCTGGAGTCATTGATGACATGTTCTACAGAAAACGATGAGAACCAGGGCACAAAGCTACGAGAACTTGAAATGCTGTGAATTCAGCAAAATTTTGAAAACCATCCGGCTTCCATTATAGTTCACGCATGACGAAAGTGGTTGATTTTTCACCTTATTTTACATAAAGGCCACCTGGACTGAAAGCTTTTTTTAGCTTTTCCTACAGCATTTCTGATAGACTTTATTATCGCGCTTTAAGTTCTATACGTACTTTTACAATTTTAATATTTATTTGTTACACTAGGGGCCCTTGGGTACTGTTACACAGTACCCAAGGGCCCCTAGCGTTTCGCCTTCATTGACACGCGACTGCCGCTAACGGTATCAAACTCACGACCTTCGCGAAAGCGTTTGTTATACACTTCTACGGAACCAGCAGCCGATCGATGCTCACGTAGACAGCTGAACAGCTGATTGCTAATCATTCGGACTGGTTATTAGAGTAATGCGAACCGTTGACCTCTGAGCCTCTTCAATTTTTCAGTTCACCACAACGTCGATGTATGCCTTCCTCATCAACAAAAAAAAATTAACAACAATTTTCAACGGTTTTCTTTCTTTCTGTGGGGCGAAAAAGAAAGCAGCAACTCCGTCATAATAAATACGCGTTGTATGCATGATCATGTTTGTCGGGCAAAAAAAAAGAAATAAAAATTAGGGGGCTCTAAAGCTTCGTCTTAAGGAGTTTAACGCGATAGCGACATCGTGTTCCTAAAGCGTACTTCAATCACTTATAGTGCATGCATAGAGTTTCATGCAATAATACCTAGAGAGAAATCTGGCGCTGCGATCGTGTACCCTCATGGGAATTATTGGAAGTACAGGCTTCGGATTGGATCGCGGTAGCCAATGAACTGTCTACGGATTTTTTTTTTCTACAGTTTCAGTGTCGTTCTTTGCGTCACAGCCTCCTAGATTTCCCTTGCCTGCTCGTTTATCGGCGGTCACTTGGGAAGCGGCCATCGTCTGAACTATGGTGGTGGTGCCACTTAGTTAGGGGTGTCTTCAAATAAGTTTTTACGTTTTTTGGAGCTTATAGGCAACAAAAATAACGTAAAAAAGTTTTAAAAACGCGTAAACGTAATTATAATTAACCCTACATAAGTGACGCCACCATAGATGACAGGCGTTTTGCGCTCATTCAGCAGGCAACCACTTCAATACAAGGCTAGCCTCCGAAATTAGCAAACGCCAGAATTACTGATCTCAAAGGCCAAGTACAAAAACCCTTAACCCTACGTAGGTAGCGCCGCCATAGATAACGGGTGTTTCGCGCTCATCCGGCAGGCAAGGGAAATCTAGGAGGCTGTGTTCGCGTAGAGTGGGTAGTGGGGTGGGTGTAAAGGATTCAATCTGCGTCATTGGCTGTGTTCTAATTCTTAGACAGCACCTAGACAGTCTACGCAGACTGCTTAGAAGAAAGCACCGAGCCCATGCTGTCCGAGAATTGGAACACTTTTAGACGGCTTTTACGCGACGATTCGCCACCTCACGTCGAGAAAAAAATCTAAAATAATCCAACGTAACAGTTGTATTTTCTGGCTTATTTCATGTTGAAATCAAAAACAAGTAAACGTTGCTCACATTGAGCGTATGGGAAAGCGTCCGTTTGTGTGCAGACGACCATTCCGGCTAGATTTGATCTATCTGAGTGATTAACTTAGCCGCCATCTTGTTCGACAGCAAAGTAGCCTGCATCGTATTTGTCTACAATGCGGTCTTCTCGGAGCTGTCTATTTCGGCGGCTACGTGAGAATTGGAATGTGAGTTAAGATGGCCGCCGTCCATTTAGCTGTCTATTTAGGCATCTGCGGTTAGTATTAGAACACAGCCTTTGTTGTTCAAAGCAGCTGAAAACTGCTAGGCCTCTCAATTTACTGCAACGTTGGTGCTGTATCAGTCGTGGTTGACAGTTTAAGCGAAGCGTCGTCCACTCACCGCTGCGCGTAGGTGTGGCGTCCCATGCCAGTGCAAGATATTATTTCGAGTTCACGCTTGTTGTTAGTGCGTCTTGCCAAAACTCGTTGAAATCAACAGCAAAACGACGGCGACGCGAAGTAGACGCACCGCCACGCTCTTTTGACTTGACTTCACAACAAAACGAGAGGTGAGTTGGGGGCAGACCATCTGAACAGACGCACTTGGCATCACAGCGGACAAAACGTTAAGTGCTCTTCACTTAGTACTGTGCTGTTATTTTCATTAATAGATATTGCGTACTTTCAAGGGCAAAACAAGAATGTTTGTTTTGAAATGTTGTAAAGAATAAATCATTACATCTTGATGCCAAATATGGAACGCAATAGCAGAACAATGCAAAGCCTGGTGGTTAAATTTGTCTAGATTTCACTTCTACCCTCTAGTAACAAAAACCGTTTGCAATAAAGTTTGCGTAGAAGAAAATGAAGCAAGTTTATATTAGACATAACTTTATATTAGCTTGTTTTACACTCAGCAAACAAGCATCGCGAATCTTAAGAATGTGATCCATCTGAAGCAGTTCCGAAGCATGTTTTTCCCAAAAATCCCATGGGGGTACAAGCACCACTGAAGGAGCCCGCGTTGACACTAGCGCCAGATTCCTCTCTAGGTATTATTGTATGAAACTCTATGAGTGCATGAAACCTTTTTGAATTCGCCATGCGCCCACTATACGTGGCATTAAGCAAATAGGCGCTGTAGCGTCTGTGCCAGTGCCTCTGCGTAAGCATGTCACGTACTACTACGGGTGTCACTATAGTCCCTCCTCTGCGAAAAACAGCATCGTCCCGACACTGCAAGTTAGGTGTAAGACCAAAAACAAAAAAAGAAAAAGTCCAATGAACTCTGCCAAGTCAACGCCTATGATTACTCAGTAGATGGCGGAATTTACGACGCTCCACACCTGAAGCCCTTCCTGTAGAGAAAACGCCTGCCTCGCACCCAAGCAAGCGTACCGGGAAAATTGCACCCACCAGCACCTTCTATAGAAAAGCAAGGAGCACACACTGTCTGTTGTTTGTTACGCCGGCTACAGGTAGGTGCAATTATAGGAGGAAATGAGAGTGACGGTGAGCTGACATGGATTCACGAGGAATTTTGCCTATGTGTTGCGTAATTGACGACTGCTATACCGATATTATTACATTCGTTGTGAGTCGACGAGCTCTCGACCATGCCTGCGAACTAGACAGTGTCCAGCGGAAACTGTTAAATATTTCATTCCGATTTATACTAGAAAGCTACCTTATTACTAATACTAATAATGAGCACCAATGTATACAAAAAGCACGCAAAATTGGAGAATTACTGTTACTTCTGTTAGTCCTGCGTTACACATTGAAAAGTGAACGGCAGTGCAGAAAAAAACATGGACGCAGATAAAAACAGTGGCAACACGAGCGCTGAACTAACAACTGTTGTTAGTTCAGTCCTCCTGTTGCCACTGTTCGTTCTGGGTCTATTTCTTTTTTTCACGCTGCCGTTTACTTTTAAATAGGCAACACCAAGTCGTCCAACGCCATGCACTTTTAAATTCCAAGAACACCACTTTGATGCATACAACATTCAAACCCTCATAGCACACATATAATGCACATATAAGCATCAACAGTTATGTCTCAGGGGCAAGTCTATGCAATGCAAAATTAAGAAAGAACGAAAACGCCAAGCCTGAGTGGCAAGCGCAGCGCAATACGAGCGAAAGTTGGAAGGACGTCAATTCTAGAGCCCTCAGTAAATTATCTTCGGAAATATACTGGAAGCACATTTGCATGGAAATCACATCGCTATAAACCACCACTACTTACGTGAAGAAGAAAAAGAGCCAGTACGACATTATTCATTACTGTGCGGAGAAGCGAGATACCGGCTAGACATCTTTAAGGCGTTGCGTGTCTTTTGTTGGTGCAGTAACTGATGACGAGGAAGAACAATGGCGGCTGAGAGACCTTTTTAATGCGTTGAAAGATTTAAACGAGCAACAAGTTTCATATTTCGCGTTGCGTGACGCCCACGAGTTGTGTTACCCTCCTATACCACGCTAAATTACAAATGTTACTACAAATAGCATCCCCTATACATTATTCATCTTACTTGTGTATGAGTTCAAACTAATATTATTGATATCAAAGATCTCGTTATGGGAGACTGGATGCTCTAATAGTTTACCATAGATTATTGGTCAGGTGCAGTTTGTGAAAAAAGGAAAAAATATCACATGCTTCATGACGCCACCAGACAGAAATAGAGTGTTCTACACACGTCGTCAAGACGAGTGTGGAACACGCTATTTGTGAAGTATTTATTTGTGTACACTCTAACAATCGCATCGATGCACTTTGTTGGGTATTACTTTGTTAATATTTCTGTGCAGTTTAATGTAAAATATTTTAAACGGTATTGCATACCATAATACCACTCCTAATGATTTGTACGCATATTCACGCTTACTTTTCGCGATCATACGGCTCCAGTTTTTTTTCCTTTATGTATTACATAACAAGAGGTCCCATTGCAGTGTTCACACTAAGTGACCTCTTTCTGCATACCTCTCCCTGCCATCCACCCAAATACCCTCAATAAACTGAAATTGAATACTACACTAGCAGCGCTAACCACCACTCCCCGGTTCGCATGCACATGCATATCCCACAAAGTGGAGTGGGTAGTGACCACCACTGTAGCGCAAGTGGTACGGCATCGGAGATTTTATTCGGAGGTCGCAGGTTCGGTGCCTGCCAGCGGTGAGTTACTTCTACCTCCACTTTACTTTCTACGCATTTACGTCACAGTTACGACAAATAGCATTCCTTATACTTTCCTTCGCTCTATTGCCTGTTATGTATGCATGTACAACTTATGAAATAATCTGATAAACAAGTAACGTGGGAGTAGCGACTTGTTCTGAAAACGACGCCCAATGGGAGGTGCCGATACAGTCTTTCACTTTGGGGCCCCCATGTACAAATAAACAGCCGTAATATCCCTGTATTTTCATCAATACATTTTTTATTGTGGTTCTAGATTTTGCAGCCCCTAAAATTCAAGTCAAAGTGTTGTTTTTTTATGTTTATTCTTGTCTGCATACTGTAATGAGCAGTGTATTTATTTTCACAATTGACATGTTTTCACTGGTTTTGTTGCTGCTGTCAGACATGCATGTCAGACCACGGTGCAACCTACAGGCCTCGTCAGCAGACGTACGATTCTGCCTTTGCCTCAGCTTGTGAACATATTTCACATTTTAAACTGGTATACATAAGTCTCAAGTAAACAAAAATAAAATTGAAAATAAAGAGTATGGTGCGGCGCGAGTAAAGTTAAGTCAAGTCAAGTCAAGTTTATGAAATAGTTCAGTTGAGTTGCATGGTTAGCGTTATTACAGCAGGAGGTCGCAAAGTTTCAGAGAAACTGACAGGGGGAGCTCCTATGGCTACATGGATGGGGTAATTACAAAAATACAGCAATAAAATACGGACTTGTGAGTAATAATGAATAATCTTGATTAACAATAAAAGTACGATGAATACACAACATAATGGTAATACTCACTATTGAAAAATAACAAGGAAATAGTCAAAAGCAAGTGAAGACAAAAAACAATATTAATGAACTCTACGTGACAAATGCAACACGTTTCATTATCAGTGTTATCAATTATACAAAGGCAAATTGATGTAGTAAAATAGCACAGAACTGTGGAGAGCTATTAACAGCTATTAACAGGGAAAAGGGAAAAAAAGGAGGATAACAGTCGAAGAGAAGGTTAAGCAGCCGAGGACTTCTCTGTTAGTTCGGTACAGTGAAACACCTTAAGCGACGTAAACGCCTCGGAGTCTCAGTATAACTCTGCACAAGCACAAGTATACGCACGGCAACTCAGCATGCTGCTGACGTCCACCCAAACGGCACAGCTGCGTCAGCTGACTACCAGCGCAACCAGCGAACAGCTGCGGCTAGCCTCCTTCCAGTGCGAACAACCACGTCAGACACAAGCGCAACGCGCCGCTGCAGAGACTTGGCGCGCGTCCCGAAACCGGATGCGTCTCTTCAGTCGGGCGCGTAATGAACACCCTTCTCCTTTGTCGCAGCCATGTGTCATTGTCAAATGCGATGCTCGCATTCTTAATTCCTACCGTGGCGGTCTCCGCCGTGTCCCCGTGTCTGGCAGCTGGCTGCCTGCGCCACAGTGATGTATCGGTTGCAAGTAGCACGTGCCCGATAATAAGGAGACCACGCTACAGCGTTTTATTTTAATAATTAGTAAAGAAAAGGTTTGGGAGGGCAGATACTTAATTTACGTCTATTGGCATACAGCCATGTGCTTTCAATATGTGTGAAAAAAAAAACTGCTGGGACTACTGCCAGCCTGGGTGTGTCTGAAATCGCAAGTGCTTCCTAAAGAGAGAGTTGAAAATGAAGCGACTCAACTAACTTGTATTCGAGCGGCTTTTCATAGTTGGAACTGGACCTAAGTCGCACTTTTCCTCATTACGTGGTGCTGAATACAAATAGTCTGGGTGTCACTTTTTTCATTTCTTTATTTTTATTTTTTCCACAGTCCCAGAAAACTGCGAAATGATATCGTTATCGTGATCTTTGGGTGATATATTGATAAAATATAGTTAAAATCATTTTAATTGCAAATTATTCATTAGCAATCCAAAGGTACTCTGAACGTTTCTTTCTTTCCTTCTTTCTTTTTTCTTTCGTTCACTTTTCTGTCTATCTATCTATCTATCTATCTATCTATATATCTATCTATCTATCTATCGAGCCGCCTTCGTATGCTTGCTCTCGTAATCGCCTCCTCAAGTTGGTGCAGTACAACCTTGGTATAACGCGGTTACGGGGGTTTGAGGAATATGTCTGGTCGTTCATTAAGCATGAAATATATTCGCATACCCTCACAAAAAACACAAAAGACAGAGCATTCGCGTAACACTACAGTTCACACAAAATGTAGTCACATGAACACGAAATAATATTCAGGTATTAGACCGGCATGTGGTTACAAAGCGGCAAACGCAATTCGACATCCAATGAAAATGGAACTCCGAAACAGAGATCGCAATTGAAGGAAACTATATTAGCATTCACGAAGCAGAATTCGAGTTAAGGCCGCTCATATCGAAAGCCGTCGGCATATAATCGGATGTCAGTGATAAATCAATCAAATCAATTGCGAAACGTATATACATCGAATCATTTCGCGCGAAGCATATGACATTCCCGGGAACATTTCGATGTTCCCTAGGTTGGAAAGAAAGAAAAATAATTGCGACAGGTATACCTGAACAACCGAAGTAGGACATGCCTTAAACTAATGAAACGAGAAATATGAATTGTATTAAAAGCAAACGTGTAAGTTATAGTGAAACAGAAGGGAAAAAAGACAAAATTTTGGTGCATCACTAAGAACAAGGCGGCCAATCTAATTGGGTCGAATACATTTGGTCAGCAAAAAGTGATGCTGGGGCGAGTTGGTTCATGTTCAAGGCCCTTGCGCTGTCTTTTTGGACAGGTAAATCTGTCTTAAACATGTGGTTACATCTTTGAATTGTAATCTCAGCATTTTCTTTCATTGCCTTATTTACTGGATTATGCAAAATAATATACAGCGTACGCTATAGGAAACTATAGTTGGTACAAACCTGACCCAGCTTCAGGACACGAAACTTCACAAGGTACTGCGCTAAAATCGTGCTATTATAACATTATAATAGTATCGTACGTCTTCCTTGCTATTTAGACTCACGCTCGACGCGTGTCTTTCGCTGTCCAATCGATGTTTACAAAACATCATACATGCATTTTCGCGCCACTAGAATCTCCACCTCCCATCGCGCCGTGTTTCGCGAACACTTGGTGGCGTACACTGAGACAGCATTCATCTGTCGTGTACTTCCATCAACGGTACGTCAGCAGCGTCTCCCGCTATCCTCCTAAGTGTTTCATTGGCCATACACGTTTCGCAGAAACAATGTGTACTGTGCAACATTTATCACTGAATACATTTCCTCGCCTCAACACGTGCATCATTCTAACCCGAGCTCTGTGCTTTCCTTTCTTCTTTTCCTTTCCTTCTTAGTTAATTAGGAACATTGAACTTGTTCAAGAAAACATGGCTAAAGGAAAACATTCCTTGACTGGGCCGTGCCAATTTCAGACCCCTTTCTGAACGTGGAAGCTGGAGTCGCACCCTCCATGCCAGCCTCTCTATCTGTCCCTCTCTCCATTTCTCTCTCGTCTCAGCAGCATTGAGAGACACCACAATGTTATCACGTGTCGTTTTTCCTCGTCACTTTGTTGTGACTGCAGTTCCACACTTACCTCGGCTTCTTTTTCTGTTTTTCTTCTTTTGTTTCTGCGTTTTACTTGTGTCGTAATATCATTCAGTCAGTTATATAAGCTATGAAATATAAGCTCTTTTACACAACAGCGGTGCATCTACTTTTGTAATAGAGTTGTACCAGCTAGTTTACGTTCGAAACATAGGTACTTTATGTATGCAAAGGTACTGGAAAATTTACTTGTTTTGGTCAATAAAAGTTCGTCGTTCGCACTTGAGTACTTCGCTCGACTGAATGCGAAGTGTGGTATGTCCCTCAAAATATACTGGTACGCCGAGGTTTTCGACAAGAAACCATCGACATAAACCTAACATCATGAGGTGAAATTTACTACATCGCAAGCACGCCAAAGTGCTCAACGTCGTCACTGCAGCATAACTTTATAGAATAAATCGTCTGAGCGAACTCCTTTTGGATTGAAGAGCGACGAGCGTATACTACGAGCTTGTACCTTCAGTTGCGAGATGCTCTAGTCCACAGCAATACTTGCACGCGTACCTCAGGATGACAGTGCTAACCGTCCACAATATTTCGTCAATAAGCACGTAAAGGGTAACGTGGTAAAAAATTTCCCATTCGATGACATCGCGCTTTTACAGCACGCTAACTCACGTCATCCTTTCATCGCTGCTTCGTCGCATTCGCACAATCGGCACTCGTATGCCCGTTGAAAGAGCGCACTCATGCAAGTCCATTTGTCTCTTCTCCCTTACCCTTTAAGCCATCAGCTCACTTTGATCGTTCCCCCTTTCCAAGCGACTCGACGCGCGCACTTCACTTCTTACACCGTGCATGCGTGTATTTGTACTCACATTAGCGGTGACAGCCGCGCCGTCGAAGGCGGTTCTCCGACGGGCAGCGGCGGCGCATGAACGACGCTTTCCTCTGGGACACACAGAGACGTCGTCGTCGTTGTCCTTGCGGTCGGCGGCGCGATGGCACGAGGAAGAACCATCAGCGAACGCTACAACTATACGCCGCCGGCTGGGTGTGCGCGTGTGGCTTAGCGAGCGAGCAAAACAGACAGACGAGCTGACCTTCGCCGCTTTGCGAAGTCAAGCGACCGGCCGCCGTGTGTGTTCGTCGTGTACGCATCGGTATTGTGGCGGCCGAACCAAGCGGCGTGCTCGTATGGCGTGCAGAATAAAAAAGCGGCGGCAACGAGCGGAGAAATTCGAATACCTAGAAGTGGCAGTTATAGCTGCGCCGCAACCACCGAGACGCCCGATCTGGTTTCGTTCTTTCTCTTTTCCGTCCGATAGGCGGCCGCAACGTTTCTCAAACGCCGGAGCAGAGCGCTAAAGAACGTTCAGAACGGTAGGGCACGTACTATTGACGCATACTTTCCGAGAATGAGATATACAAAGTGCCGCATAGGTCAGCAATACGGGACTAAAGGTGTTTCACCGGCTGGGATAGATATTTACTGTCGGCGGTATAATGCCACGCCCACAGGGCTGCCGACGCCCTTAGGCTATATAAAAGTGAAGGTGTGGATTTCGTAGCACACGCGCAACAGTGCTAGGTGATCTTTGAAAAGGTTCTCCTCGTAATTTGTGAATGTGTACACGTTA